>APFE030132401.1:0-74051 GCA_000404065.3 Pinus taeda | reverse complement strand
TGCAACAATTCCATTTGAATATCAAGTATAAGAAGGGTAGCACCAATAATGTTGTAGATTGCCTCAGTCGACCACCGATCATGGCGTTAACCACTGTGCTCAACTCTTGTGGGCACGAGCCTTCTGATTGGCCACTTCTTTACAAAAGCGACCCATAATTCAGCCACACATACTAGACACTCTTGGAGGGTCAGCATGTTCTAGATTTTCACCTCCAGGATGCCCTGTTATGCCACCTGGGTTACCTTTGTGTTCCTGCAAGCGAGCGTGCAAAGATGATTTGGGAAGCACACTACAGTCAGGCTGCTGGACATTTCGGGGTCGAGAAAACAATGGCAGTATTGCAGAAGTATTTCTATTGGCCGAATCTTCGACAGGATGTCGGGAAGTACATCAGATCATGCATTGCCTATGCCATTGCCAAACCAACCATCAAGAAGCAAGGCATCTATACCCCGCTGCCTACCCCTAGTCAACCTTGGGAATCCGTCTCCATGGATTGCATGTCAGGCCTTCCTTCCACTAAGCATGGAAATGACTGTGTTTTTGTGGTCGTCGACAGGTTCTCGAAGATGGCCAGTATGACTGCCTGCAAGAAGAATATCATAGCAGAAGCCACTGCTACACTCTTCTTTGAATGAGTGTGGGTACACTTTGGGATCCCACAGTCTATTATCTCAGATCAGGACAGCATGTTTCTCAGTACATTTTGGTCCAGTCTCTGGTTGATGCACGACACCAAACTCACTAAGTCCACAACCTTCCATCCTCAAACTAATGGCCAGACAAAGGTTGTCAACAGGAATATCGTACACATTCTGTGCATGTACAACTCAAAGCATCCACGCACATGGGATGAGAGCATCCCCTATGTTCAACATGACTACAACTGGGCTCTCCATAGCTCGACTAGCCACAACCCTTTTCAAGTGGGCTTGGGATTCCAGCCACTATGTCCCATTGATGTGGCAATGCCATTTATAGCTACTCACGCAGATTTGGCTCATGTCCAGTCTGAAACAGATAAGGAAAATAACTTCATTGAGCACATCCAACATATTCGCTAGCAGGTCCATGAAATTCTTGAGAAATCAAATGCCAAGTACAAGCAACGACATGATCAACATCGGGTGCCACACAAGTTTCAGGTAGACGACAAAGTCTGGTTGCATTTGTAAAAGGAACGCCTTACCGGAGCCTATCGGAAACTCAGACCACTCCGATATGGTCCTTACACCATTACCAAGGCTGTGGGAGTCAATGCATTTGAGCTCAACATTCCCCCATTCCTTGGCCTGCACCCAGTGTTCAATGTGGACCGCCTTCGGCCATACTTTCCACCATTACTAGACACATCTGACATTGCAGAACAGCTCACACCCACAGAGTTAAATCCAGATTGCATGGAACAAGTTGCAGCTAATCGGATCATGGAGACACAGATCAAGCATACTCACTAGCAGAATATCCAATTGTATCGAGTTGTCAAAGCAGGCCAACTCCTTCACCAAGGCAAGTGGCTCACTAGGGACCAAGTTCAAGGGAAGTTTCCTCATTTCATGGAGGAACTCAATGCAATGGGGACCATTGCTTCCTAAGGGGGAGGAATGATCTAGGTGGATATTGGTGGCCACTTGCCAAATCCACTTGGACCCCCACCATTGTTTCTTTCAACTTTTCAGTTTCCTTAATTGTAGCCTAGTTTACTATTTTTAGCAGTTTTTCGGGTCTTGAACTTCCGGAGCCGTTTTGATGCCCTAAATGACGTTTTTTGGGAAAACGAGGAGAAACATGGGTCCATGGACTGATGTTGCTCTTCCCAAAGTTGTAGTTCTTGGATAGATATTTCTAACGAGATACTGTGCGCATTAAACGGAGATCGTATGCCCAAGTTACGACCCAGGAAGTTGATGTACCAATTTACCCAAACGGGGCCCACAATTTGGCGTTTCATATTCTAGGGTTAGATTTTGGAATGTTAAGGGTTTTCCATTGTTTCTCAACAATAAATAGGCCTTCAAGCCTCATTGTAACACAGTTCAGAGGCATGTAGCCGCCACATCTCTTCTCAGAGATAAGCTATCATCACCCTAGCTGGTTTATTTCCAACTTTGTTTGTAAGCATATTTCAGTATTTTACATTAATGAAATGAAGTATTATTTCCATTGCATCTCTGTGTTTATGATTACCTCTATGATTTTTTGCATTCCTGTTTAAATCCGGATCATAGGAGCACTTATAGGGACCATGATACCATGGTGAGAAATAGTGATGGGAATAAAAAGGGGCTAACCTAAGGAACCATAGCAACCATTGCCAAAGATTTTGTTACCCTAATAAAATTGTGAGAGTTATCCTTCATTTCCCTTGACTAACTTGAAAAATCAATCATTTAGGTGGAAGGGCTACCTTTCAAAATTATGGGATAATTGGTTGAGTACTTTCAAAAATATTGAGTGGGTAAAATCACCCCTCTGATAGCTTCAACCTTTACTTGGGGAAAATCACCTTGGTAATTGTGCCCATGAAAGGGAAGGTCAAGTGTATGGATGAAAGAGATCACCCTTTCAATAAAAAGAGAGATAACGGTGCTTGAGTGGGAAAAATAGAATGAGTGTGTGCATAAAAAGCAAAAACCATCCGTTTTGTGAGCTAACCATTTCTTGTGAAACCAAGTTATTAAGCCCAAATCAAGGCCTTAAATTTGCATAAGGGAGTCATTAAAGTTGTTGCATGAGGGGTTTATAATTTTGTTGCAAAGCTCGACACCCAGAAGAAGCATGAGGGAGGGGAGTAGCTCAGGAACTATATCATAGTGAAGGGACTCACTCTAGTGCCTTGGAAGCTATCAACATAACACCTAGAGGTTGTAGAGACCCTAGACTTAGTGAGGAAGGAACCCTTGTTGAACTTATACCTATGATATGGTTTTCCATTTAACCATAAGTGTTTGAGTGCTACTGAATTCACCCTAGTCACTATTGGGGTTTGGATAGGGGTAGCTAGTTGTAGAAAGAACGAGTGCAATTCAGCCTACAGTTAGGTGGAAAAGTTCTCAACCTTAACCAATTTGTTCGGAAGTTTCCCATGTTTAGATTAGTTTTATTGAATTTTTCAACCTTATTTAAATTCCATTTAATTTAAGAAATTATATATGAAATTGGATGTATTAAGATGTGATTGTGTTGAAATGTATGAGAAATAAAATGCATGTAAGTCATATGCAATTATGTTTCTACAAAAGCAATGGAAATTTGTTTTCATTCTTAGGATCTTAGTGATGTTTTCTATGCATGTTGTCCATGACTTTAATTTTTAGGTAAATCCCTTTGTGAGCCCCTATTTATGAATCTTATGCTTAAAATTTGATATGATTTACCCTTAGGTGGAGCAACCCTTAGGAATTTTCAAGCTATAGCTCTAAAGTAACTTTACTCTAAAGAACAACCGTATTATTAGACTTGAGCTTACTTAAAAAGGGAACTTGTGCATGTGAATTTTTTATCTACATTTATTGGTTTATTGTATTCTTGAATTCCATGCCTATAGCCCCATAGTATGTTCATCTTAGATGGCAGTGATACCTTGCCTTTCTTTCTATTCAAAAACTATGCAAATTAGATGTGTAATGGATCTAGAATGGATCAATTAGATGGCTAAGATCATGATTTGAACCCATGAATAAAATACTTTGTGATTGTAGTCTTAGAATAGGTAGACCTAGGGGTGGTATTACATATGAGTTCTGAATGAAGGTTACAACTCTATATAGGAATTAGTTGAAGTAGTAAAATATGTGTATTCAAAGGAGAAGTTTCTAGGGTCTTTAGATCTTGGTTAATTAGCTCAATCTCCACAAAATATCTAAATGGACAAATAATTATATTCCTTTATGAGTATATACATCTAGTCCTACAGATTTGGGATTCTATGTCTGAAATATTGAGGAAATAAAATCACTTATTTTGAGTACGAGGCTCATAGGTTGGCCTAAAGTATTATTTCTAGGATCAATTGCAGTTAATTGGATTGATAAGGTGTGATTGGGTATTAACTATAAATATGTTTCTAAGGATAACAAAGACTTACTATTTATGCTATATTATGACAATGTCATTTTCCCTACAATCCCTATGAATAAAATGAATTCTTGTAGACTGATATTTTATCTTGGGAAGCATTGTACGGGTTAAATGGCATCGGGAATCCTTCTCATCATGATAGATGTTATGAAAGTTGTATTCTTACCTAATGATATTTTATGTTCTAAATTCATATGTATGTATTATGAGGTTTTTTCCAAGCCCTTCATAATTTAAGTGGGTATGTTGGATGGTACATATTACTTAGTTGAGAATACATGTAAACATAACTAGATGGCCATGCCTTTTCCATGATAATTGATTAATTATTCTTGGGTATAAGAGGACTTATAATTCCTTTGAATCTATAGGGTCAAATTGTAATATTAATTAGAGTGACTTGTTAATAAAATATAATACTTAAGATGGAGTTTTGGATCTTGGAATCCCTAGCATTCTAGACTAGTTTTAGAAGGGTACACTTATATTTATTGATGCTCAAAATCCTTGGATGCATAACCAACCTTCTTGATAAAAGAATGGTATGAGCTTAGCCTCTTACTAGTAGTCCATTACACTTGATCAAGTTTAAGTTTAAGGATTTATATTTCTCTTGATTCTTTATAAGAAGTCAAGGGGAGTGTTAAAGAAGTGCATTTACACTATGGAGAACAGTTAGAAAAAAAATATAAGAGTTTGTAAGAGTTTTGGAGGCATTAGAGGCAATTTTGTGCATATTGCATGACATTTGTTTTCGTGTGATACTACCTATAGTACATGAAAATAAAATTCATGTGATATAGTGTAAGTTGCAACAAAGTTAGAGGGAATGTGAGAAGGTTTGGTTGGAGGTCGCAATGGAGAAAAGTGTGAGTTGTGTGATGTATCACACCACAAAATTTTGTGGTCCAATACATCTCACCCACAAAATATTGTGCACACATGACGTGAGGCCATGGCCAAAGGAAAATTAATATCATGATGGAAAAGGTTGAACAAATGAATGATTCATTGCATGAAGAAACGTTTTGGCAATACAATGTATCTCATCCACAAAAACAATTGACGCAATATATCATGTTTGAGAAGTAGTCTAGGGACATAATAAAAATAAAATGGACATGGAGGAATGGACATGCTGTGTGGAGAAGAAGTTTGAGGATGTGACGCATCACATCCATAAAATGTTTGGATGTGATATGTTGCATTATCAAACTTTTTGAGGATGTTATAAGGGGAAGAGGAAGGACAAGGAAAGAAAATGAGAAGAAGGATGAAGATGGGAAGAGATGGAGGAAGCTAAGGAAGAGAAAAAGGGATGGAAGTATAAAGAGGAAAGAAATGGACAAGAAGAAGAGCAGAGTTCAAAGTTGGAAAAAAGAAAAAACAAAACATGCAATGCAAGAAATCACACATTGAAAATCTACTCGTGATATGTTGCATGATTCAAAGTTTTATAAGTGCAATAGGGAGAGAAGAATTTGGTTTTGAATAGGAAAACAAGTTTCCATCTTCGACATGATAAAATTATTGGGCATTATTATAAGAATATTGTAAGGGCAGTACACAACACATTGAGAAGTTTTCGCTTGTGCAATAAGCCAAAACGAAGATAATTTTCCTAAGTAAATGTGAAGTTAACGAGTGACCATACAAGGTATGATGTGGAACTTTACAAATGACAAGTAGTTTCTCCTCTACCTATGATGAAATGGTATGAGATAAAACTATGGAAAAAAAACTTTAAAAAGGAATAATTTCATATTCAAAACTCAAAATTAAGCAAAAGGACCATTATTAAAATGTCCAAATTCAAAATAGATTAAAAATATAATTATTAGAAATTTGTTAAGAAGAAAAATAACCCACCTCCTTAGTAACACTTAAGAAAGATTAAATATATTAAAGATATAACACGTGCCATACAACTAATGATCACTGGCATTTAACACGTGCCATAACAACTAGCCTTAGTGTTTATATATATAACACGTATATATATATAATGGCCGTTATTATTATTATTTAATTATAAAGTAATGTTTATATATTATATATATATATATATATATATAATAATGGCCGTTATTATTATTATTTAATTATAAAGTAATGTTTTATCATAAATATCATGTATAAGATTTTCTTGTTGGTAAAACCTATTATTTATTTGGATATATGATCCGATGATTAAATTTACAAAAGCATTCATACTTTACCTTTCTTTGAATTTTAAAAAGCATGGTAAATATTTTATTTTATTATACCAACTCATGAAAATAAATAAAATTCACCCCAAATAGCACCTTAGGCGTTTTTAATATAAAAAAGATTCAAGTTAAATGTATTTATTTTTTTATATTTAAAAGAAAGGTCTATGTTTATTATATTTGATTTACTTAATTTTTATAAAATGAATATTTATTTAAAATAAAATTATTTTATTTTAAAAAGGATTAAATTTTTAGAGAAGATTACATAAAATTATTAAAAATTTTGAAGATTTAAAAAATGTATATATTATAATATATTATATATATATATATATATATATATTATATTTATTTATTTATTTATTGTGTCAATCTGTGAAAAATGTAAATCTCGATCTCATCTAGATGGGCATGCTTGGAGATATAAGGTTATGTAGGGATGTTGCTTAGATTAAAATTCTGGAGGAAACCCATGCCTTGCTATCGAGTTCTTGAGAAACATGTATATTACTCATGGGACCGACATAATTTGAAAAGTCTTACTCTCTTATTTATGGGGATGTTTAGGTGTTAACCGATAAGCTTGGACTATTATTTGTTTTTTTTATCATTATTATTTTTATGATATTGTTTGTTTGTCTCTTTCTTTTTAATTAACAAGGTTTATGCTAAAAATACAAAAGGTTTTGGGAGAAATAAAAAGAATCAGATTATTATATAGATTTATGATATTGTTTGTTTGTCTTTCTTTTTAATAAACCAGGTTTATGCTAGAAATATAAAATATATATATAGATTTTTTTTATTTAATATAAATTAAGTATTTTCATATTTATTTTTAATTATAATTGGGGTGATAATTTTAAGTAATTTATAATTATTTATTATTTAAATTTTATATTTAACTTTATAATATAAATTTACACATGACATTCTAATTATATAAATTATTTAAGAAAATGACAAAAACCAATTTTAGAAAGAAAAAGTTAGATTATAACTTAATAAATTAGGTAGTAAAAATAGTAATAAAATTAATAAAATTAATAAACTTATATTTCATGAAGTGTTACACCTATAACTTTATAAGTTAGGTAGTAAAAAAGAGTAATAGAATGAGTAAACTTATATCTCATGAAGTGTTCAAATTAAAAAAATGAGTCCAATTTGCAATTTTGAAGGCAATATTTTCAACAACATTCCATGACGACGTATGAAATTTGGAATCTTGAACATTAATGGTTAAATTTGCATTTGATTTATGATGCATATCCATGTGATTAACTTTTCCGTTAGATTGTTGAAGGATGTTTAAAACTTTTTAGGTGAGCTTAATGGTTGAGTTTAAATTGCGCATGTCACATGATATCACTTTTAAGACGTTTTACTTTATAATTTGATGGATATTTCTGTGTGAATGTAATATTTCCGATTTCCCAAGGCATATTTTCATATTTGGATAAATAACTTATTTATGGGTATTAGAATGCTTCTAGAGGTTATGTTTTTAGTTTTATAAGAGGATATCTTAATTTAGAGGTGGATAATTGGGTTATTACTAGTATGGATCTATCTTAAATAGAGATCTAACATGAGCTCATAGGCATCTAATTTCTTCACCTGTAATTTTTTTTATGGGTGGACATTATTTAAATGTTTGTATAGTTATTTTTTTCTTTTAGATTTTTCATAATTTTTATTTTGGTGGACATGAAAAAAAATTCAATTCAATTTTGATGAAAAACGGACAATGTTACACATCATATTAGACTGTAGAATAAGCCCCTCGGCTCAATAAATTTGTGAAAAAACCAATAATCAATTCAAGCCTGCTTTTACACAAATATAAAAAGATTAGTTGTTTTAAAAGAGCTTTCCACCCCGTGAAGATTTTTCTTACTATTTTTGGCAAGTATGTTAATAAACATTTCTTCGGGGAAAACATGCTATTTATGATGAAAATAAATGGCAAGTTGGACTTATTTTAACCTTCATCTCAGGAATCTTTTGCTTTCCTTGTAGAATGCTGTACATTTAGCAAGAATGCAGGTTTTAAAGGAGTGCTCTTCATTAGAAGAATCTATAATGGTTTGTTGACCATATTAAGAGGCCCAAAGCATGGAAAATGCACAAGGATAGAGGAGTGATTCACCTTGGAGCATTATGTGGCATAACTAATGGAAAACAAAATAGAAAGCGAATTGAAAATTTATAGTAATTAAGTTTGTTAAAAGAAGTGTCAAAATGATAAAATTGATATGATGATTTATAAATTATTGTGGATATTTTTTGGTTCAAGTCATTACAATAAAACTTATAAAAAATTATTTAACTTAAAAATCTATATTATGAGGGTTAAGTTTTCTTAGATTTGTGGTATTATTAAGTAACTGTTTACGACATGTGCATGAAAAATATAAAATTGCAGGAAATAGAGAACAAATGGAACAATCATTCATAAAACCACAATAACCCAAGATATGACCTCATAAACCATTTTGGTAGAAAACTTAGCTAGAAGGTGAGGCCGCTTTTCTCTCTGTTTCTCTAAAATGGAAATGGTGCAAATAAAAATTCACAAAACCACAATAACACAAGATATGACCTCATTAACCATTTCGATAGAAAACTTAGCTAGAAGGTGAGGCCACTTCTCTCTCTATTTCTATGAAATGGAAATGGTGCAAATAAAAAAGAGTGAGACCTGTAACCCATTTGATTCGGGTTGTGAGAGGAATGAGAAAAAATATTGTCACAATAGAATATGTCAGAAGTGCATAAAAGAATAATATAGAGGGAAAAAGTAATATGAAAAGAGCATTAATTCTTTTTATTGAATGATAAGAATGTCATAAGACTACATCATGAAAAACTTCATGGGCTTTTACAATGGTGAATTCCCATATTTATATTATTTATGAGTGTCTTTTCACCTTAAGTCATGCACTTTTGTTATATTTCAAATACCATGGGTAAATACTTAAAATTGAATAATGCACACTCATTGAATTGTATTGATCAAATAATATTACATATATACATGAGGTATTGTCTAAATATAGGGAAACTGTCTTGGACATACAATCAATTGGTTGAGAGAATATCTCAACCACACACCAATCTAGGAAACATCTAGATCTTAACAACTCTTAAGGAATAGGAATAAACTCCTTTACATAGAAAGAGTCACAACTGAGACAAGTAGGAATAAAATTTCCATGTTGCGCCCTTAATGACTACTTGTCTCAATCTAAATATGCAATGTCTATTTGTGGTCAAACATGACAAAATAATATGCCGACATCCATATAAAGGAGCAACCAACCACTAGAATGCATGGGTGCCCAACTGCTGCAACCACCAGCCTACTAGGATGCCCTTCGCATATATGGTTATGTCAACCATGATAATTGCATAATTGTACCTGTACCTAGAAATCCCCCTCCATCATCATCATGGGTTTTCTCTGATTACCCGTAACGATGCTTTAGGTTTTATCGACTTACTCTTAACCATGGCCAGGGTTTTCTTGGCTCACAATAAACCATGCCCAAGGTTTTGTCGACTGATGCTAAACCATGACTACAAGAATCCTGTCCACTTCACTCTCACACATGGTTTATGGATGACCACAAACCTGCAATTACAAAGTGGTTTTAAGATTACCATGAACTTTATGGGGGTACACATGCCTCATGAGGTTTACATTACACACTCCAACTCTTGGAGTTACCAGACACATACTTTACAAAGACCACTACAAAACATTACATAGACTTGCTTACTAATACATGTATGTGACACATACTACATGATCATGAGTCTATTCTACAAATCCACACAAACTTTCAACTAGCTATCCATCATCCCAAATTTTCACTGTAGTTATTGCACACAATCAATACTTGTTGCACTTCATCTTTGACCACCCAGTGCCTTTGGTCTCTTCTTTCTTTTTCTGGTTTAATTGCCTTGGATTCGCCTGTGCGATTTGTTAGAGTAGCTAATTCCAACAAAATGACTCCATTGAATTAGCTAGGCTCAATGTTTCTAATTCCAAAACATTTATAAACACCACTATTGGTTCTTCTTTGGAGTTTCTAAACATGAAATCATAATCGTTTTAATAAATTTCATTTCTATGTTGAGTTGATCAAGCTCAATGTATTTATCTTACCATACTCCAAGTAAATTCAGAAAGCTGAGGTTGCCACATCCCTCAGGCCATAGATTTCTGATAAAGTCCTCAATTTGGTTTTCCTCATTTTCCAACTAGAACGATTCCTACCTCACCGAAGTACTGGTATCTCATCGACCATCCTCGAATCAAAAAACGATTTTAGAGGATAATTCCTTTTTCTCCAGAGCCAGCTCAAACAATCCACCACATTACTTCTTGACCCTCTCTGCTACATTGCAAAAAGAGATAATTTTTTATGCAGGTGATTCTGCATTATGTCCCTTATGATTCCATAGTTGTCAAAGTTCCCTCCTCGGCCTTTAGTTCCAAAATCCTAAGAGGAAATCAGTTGCACATTCCTTATATATTTGCCTTTACCATAAGGGTTTGAAAAACAAGATTGGGAAACCGAAGGACACAAGTATTTTCAACAAGTTCCATACCTCAATCAACTCTTCACAACATTCAAAGCACTCTACCTTCTCAATCAGCCTCTTCAAACAAAAAATCAACCTCAATCGACCTCTCTAGCCACAAATAGACCTCTTACTTTGCATAACAAACTCTAGTTTCTAGTTGGTACACAGATCTTAATAATACACCTCATATCTCAATGTAGTTCTACAAATAATACATGTGAGGGCTACAGGGCACATGCTCCAGCTGTGCAAGACTTATGAGGCTGAGTGTTCTTTGACTCACGGATATAATTCTCCTTCCAAGCCACAAGCCAATTCGACTCTATACTTGTCTACGTCTACACATTTTTCAAGGAAAAAATAAGAACATATTTCCTCAATTCATGGTGATGAGACAACATTTCATCTAGTAAGTTTCGATGGAGATGCAAAAGATGAGCTTGATGAAGCAGAGATCCGTTTTAAGGCTTACCATATCCTTCCACATAGGGGGTTCTCCACGCTAGGATCTACGAGTCAACTAGTCTCCACAACTACAATGACGAGGACCCGACACTTTCAATGGTGGTTGGAAAGTCTGAAATCGCAGAAAGCTCCTTCACTTTATATGCTGCACGATGGGTGACAGTTCCAATGAACAAAAGCTCCATCTCATCAATCAATCAATTCAATTTGAATTTGACTCACTGCCTCTTTACATTTCTAATTTCCATTGCAATTGCAACACCTCATGATCAAATAATATTACATATGTACATGAGGTGTTGTCTTAATATAGGGAAATTGTCTTGGACACACAATCAATTGGTTGAGAGAATATCTCAACCACACAAAAATCTAGGAAACATATAGATCTTAACAACTCCTAAGGAATAGGAACAAACTCCTTTACATAGAAAGAGTCACAACTGAGACAAGTAGGAACTAAATTCCCAAGTTAAATAACATGGGTTAAAAAAACCATGGGTGAATACCATAAATCGTTATGGTAAAAAACGAATGAATGATTGTACATGGTAAAATCTAATTGTATAATTAGATTTTTTTTTTTCCACCTTTCAAATACCATGGGTGCATATCACGATTTACCAAAACCATGGACTTGTAAACCACCAACAATATTTTTTTTTATTAAATGTGGTAATTCATTGACATCCATCTAAACCATTGTGGGTTGCTATAGAAAACAAAACCTCTCTATTATTCCCTTTCTCCATCCATTCTTAGCTATTTTTCTCTAATATAGAATAAGACTAAACTAGAATAGAATCAAACCCCTTTTCCTCCTAGCCTGATTATAACATAGCCTAATAGCCAACTGGGAGTTAAATTTGACCAATTCAACTATCAACATGAGTTACAACTTGAATTTCTAGAGTCTTCTTCATCATGGTCATGTGGCTAGCCCCTTTTCCATGAGTAATGGGGTAACATGGCATCATCTCAAATCATGGAGGACAAAATAAGAAGGTCAAATTTTGTGTGGCATACATTTTGCACATGGACTTTGTTTGAGGTTATTCTTGCACTGTTTGAAAGGTATTTGAGTGTAGAAAAATGCTAGGGGATTTGACACAAGTGAGAGTTTTTGGACCCCAAAAAATTTCATTAAATGCCTCAAATTTCCTTTAGAAAGTTTTAAACCCCAATTCATCATACTTGATTTTTTTAGTAAAAATGGTCCGGTGAGCCAATTCCTTCAAATTTTCCACTTTGAAAGCATGGATATGGATAAAAAATAATATAACGATCCAATCCAGATCATATTCTCAAGTCGTTTTTAGGAGAAAATAACTTCTCAAGAAAGATCACTATTCTAGAAGACAATAAATTTATTTTACACATATGTAGAAGGCCCTATAAGAGGAGTGCTTCACATTTAAAGGGATTTAACTATACTTTATCACATGATGACGAATCCTAATTAATAAGGGTGTATTAGCTTCAAATGATATATTAATTACCATAACCCATCATGCACATGTACCCACTTTGATTCTCATTTGATGCTTGTAATGTAACTTGAATATCAAATATGAAGACATCAGTGTTTTTGGTTTCTGTCATTCATTGTTGAAGACATCACTTAAGTGACACAGGGATTTCCAAAAAAAATCTATTATGGTGTGGTAGATTTTTACTTCTATCATATGCCTTGTCTCATGCATGTGTATTCTAATAAGTATAATGTTCAATACTATGCTTAATGCTAGTTTAAAGATGCATTCTACATTGAGTGATTACAAGTTGTGCACTCCTCTATTCAAGCTTCCCAGGAATAATGTTTGTTTAGTGGTAAGTGCTTATTTATTTTTGCTTTACATTTTATTTCAAGAATAGTAGTTATAACTATAGATGTAGTTGATTGATAATGTTTTTCAACACTCATAAGGTTTACTAGAGTTGAAATCCATGGACTTCTCCACCACTTGTAAATTCATCAAGATTACATTTAATAAATTAGCGCAATTATTCTGTCTATTTCATTCAACAATAATTAAACTTTTATGCCATTATTATTGACCATGTTGCTAAACTTGTGGCCATTTTCCCTCTCTCTAAGTATCAAATAAAATGTTATTAAAGTGAATTATCACTACAATTATGCAATCAATATTGTTAGCATATTTCATTGATCATGATTTGGTTTGAGAAAGAACAATCAAATCCAAATTGGAAGAATGCCCTATATTATCTTATGTTTTTAGCTTAAAAAAACTTTTGGACATAATGAGAAGCATGCAATAAAGATGAATTCAATCTCTTATATAGGGAGGTAAAGATCCATCTAATAATACTTGGACATAACAAGGCAGATATCACCTACTCATGAAAAACATTTTTCTATCATTTGTATTGATAAGGCAAGCTAGCATTATGGAAATGAGGAATAATAAAATGGACCTAAATCCCTATTGTACCATGAATGATGATTTGTTATTGCATTTTGAAACAATGGTTAGTTAAATAAGTTGAAGTTCAAAATGAAGTAACTATAAAGGATTGTGCACATTGCAAACTTGAACTTACAACTAAATCAAGGAAACATGTAAAAGGATTCATCATTACACAAAAGTGCATGCCATCATTTCAAGCCTTCAAAAAGAAAAGAAGTTTATGAATGTGACACAAAACCTTCAATTGTTAGTAAAATAAATAAAATCCTATACATCTTTGTTTCAATCGCAAAAGCTATCTATGAGATTGAGAAAGTTAAATGAATCTCAATTGTATTTTGATTCATGCCCAATGACACGATCATCTTAATCCGAACTTCAACTAGGTTAAAACTATTTTCTACTGAAGATATCAAGACCTTCAAAGTATGGAATTTGTTCTATTTTATAAACATATTGATATGAGTAAAAAAGAAAATCCAAACAGTGACAAGGTTAAGTCTTTCAAAGAATATACTTAATTAATCATGTTAAGTATCATCTTACTTACAAAATACTCAAAGTTATGGCATAAAAGAATATATTCAATCAAAAAGTAATCAATTTGATACGAAGCCAACAAGCCTCATAGGAAACAAAAAAAAACATATTTAATAAGAGTTCCTCTCATCAGGGTTGGGTAGATACAAATAATAAATTATAGCTAATGCTCCTAAATTTTCCAAAATTCTTACTTTGAAGCCACCATAATATTGTACATGTCTAATATTTAACTAGAATGAAAAACTCTATGAAGAGAGGATTTTTTCTTTAAAATGTGGGAATCTAGTAGAGACTTCTAAAAGAGAGGACTTTCTAGTTATGACTTCTAGACTTCTAGAAGGAAAATTTGGCATTTCTAAAACTCTAGGCATTGGAGAGGTGATGAGAAGAAGCACATATCGATTATCACACTCCAAGCATGGGGTTGATGAGGTTACAATAGAAGAATAAGCCATTATAGACATATTTATATAGAATAAAGCTTAAGGCGGTCTTATAATTAAGCCTTCTATTTGAATACACAAATATATGGGGATTATAAATAAAATATGTTGTACTAGAAATAAAAAATGTAAGGTGTAAGAAAGCTAGGGATCTTTCACAATATAATTAATAATGAAATGTGTTTAGTTTCATCCTCAACAATGAACTACTTATTGACATACAAAATGGGCTTTATGAATATTGTATGAGAATGTGAATAGGTTTATACTTGCATTTTTGTATGATATCCTTATATACTCTATATCAAAAAAGGATGAGGATCATTATTTTCTAAACACTAAAGTTGAAGATTAATTAGAATTCCAACAAGAAAAGAGTCATAAAAACATTCCCATACGTTTCATCATGGATAAGTACACAGCTTCTTGGTCATATTGTTACTTGACTAGACCTACAAATCCAAGGAAAAAGATTAGAAACAAATATAAACACAATTTTTTTAAATAATTCCTTCAACTTACATTAAAAATTATTTATGTCTATTTTTACTTATATATATTATATATTATATATACTAAATGTGTGACATGTTATAAGGTTACAATATTGTTAGAAGTAGATTTTGATAGTATAAGTCAATATATAAGATTGCCAAAATACCCATTGGAGGATTCTTGTATAGTTCTATCCAAATTGCAATGAAAGTTGCAAGTATTGATTTCCACATCATCTGATATGCATATGAGAAAAAGAATATAAGAACTCAACAAAAACCTAAATCTAAAATATTTAAGGGTTCAACTCATAAATTAGTTGAAGACGTGAAAATTTTATTACTACCTTATGCTTCCCTTGGCTTTGAGAATGCACTATTTTCTACTAATGAGGCTAACCATAAGAAGGTGGAAGCTCATATGGCCCTTTACTAGCTTCCATCTTGCTTTTTGAATTCCCTTATTTCATTTAATTAGTAAAACACATCACACACACAACATAGTGGAAAAAATTAAAAATAAAAATAAAAATATCATATATTAATATTGTTGCACAATACATAAAAGAACATCAAAAGTAAAAAGTATATGTCAAAGTGCATCAGACATACAACACCATTCTTTTGCTACACTATTTCTTTCTATGTTTTGTTAGAATCTCCACAATTCTAATGTTGGGATGTTCTTCTTTACTCAATTCAAGTAGTTGTCTACAATGAAAACTTTATGCCTTCATGCATATGGCTAATTAGGACACACATCTACAATTAAAGAAAAACATTTATAAGTCAACCTCTTAGCATTACATGAACATGGAAAATATAATTCATAATTAATTTCATTCATAGTACCTAGTGTAGTAGACATGGTGGTAGGGTTAATGTTTGCTTGATCGCCACTAATAACCCCAAAAATCGGTGCTTCATCTTCATGTGCCTATCATATCATTTATAGTTGTTTTATAATCCATTATGCATAAACCCTTTGAACATCTAATTACCATATTTTTTGAGTGTTCATAAAACTCTTCATATTTTAAATTTATATTGTGTTTATACATAATAATAAATAGATTGATTTTAAAATAAGACCAACATTATATTAAAAATGTCAAATGTTAAATGTTAAAAATTACATGTTAAATGTTTGCGTTTACGCTTTTACGTGAGATCTATCCCATACTGGGTTGTAGAGCGCCTCTCGGCGCAATGAATTAAAGAATGCTCAAAAAATTCATATTTCATACAACGTTTACAAAACATTCATGTAACAAACAACTAAAACGTGTACTTTATTATAAGCATCAAAGAAGTACCTTTATTACTTTCCTAATCATCGTCATTAAAACACACATTCATCTACCCCACAAGTGTACTATAGTGGCCAATCATATTCTTCCTTATCTAGCACATGATTAAAGAGTGAATTTTCTAAATCCTTTATAGTAGAGGATGACTAAGCCATTTCTAATTTGGGTCGACTTGTTGGACTAAATGATGCCATGGGGCACGTATAGTTCACTTAGCCACAAACATTTCTTTTGTGAGTATGATCTTCCTATTGTAGTTGATAGGAAAGTAGGCATCAAGAAGGTTGGTAAGAATTCTATTGGTGGACTTGACAAATTTGGAAATGATGAATTTACTAGTCCATGGGGAATTCAAGATCTTGTCTACAATCATACTAGATTTTTGTTCCCATTGGCCATGGTTGATGATAATGGAAAGAAGTTGTGCTAAACCAACATGAACATAATATGGATGAGGATCTCCATTATATAAATTTGGTGGAAATTCATTCATGATGGCTTGCCAATTTTTAGTCCTTTGTTCTAATGTGCAATTATGAAAATAAGGATTTTTGGAAATTTCATTTGACACACAAATCATGTTTTCAATTTGAAAGATATAGAATGATAATATTTTAATTAAGGAAAATATAAAAATATTGAAAATGATCATATTCAAACAAAGTGATCAAATAATGATGATAAGTTATAAAACAGAATTAGATGTTTCATTAAATTCTATTCAAATTGTAATGAACTAATAACTCCTTCCCCATAGTTTTTGGTTTTGTTTGACATACCACAACTTTATTTCTATCACACCCCTCAAATATGTAGTTGGGTAGCTTGTTTATGCTTCTATGTTATTAACTATTTCTAAATCCCACAACGTTTCTGAAATATTTGGCCCTTCCATCAACATATATAATTTCTCCTTATTTTGGTTGTTTTCTTTAATCTTGCTATAATTCACAAAAATTACATATCTCCACATACTAATTAGATATTAGGTCAACCATATCCAACATTTATAATCATATGCTGGGCCAACATATCCTATTGGTTTTACATTTTTTTGTATGGAATCTTTATGCCATCCATGGAAAAGAGATCCAAACCATGTAAACTAGATGGATCAATTCAACATGTTCTCCTATTAATACAAAAATTGGTGTGCAACTAATGAAGTGGATTTGGTTCCTAGTTCATCTCATATTGTTTGTATATCAATGGAATTCCTTGTCTATGCTAGTCTCATTGCCAAAAAACATGTTCCTACTTCAAAAAGAAACAAATCCATGAATTTTAAAATTCTATTCTGACACTACAACCTTTGGTGGTTCTCAATGTCTTACTTGACATTTCCATTTTTATTTTTTCTTTAGAATTACAATTGCTATATAAATCAATATATGATATATATCTATTTTTTCCTTGCCCATCCATAATTTAGATTTAATAAAGAATGGAATAGCCAAGTTGCAATAATATTGTGCCAATCATACTAATGCATTACATCTATCTCTAAAGTTTAATATAAGCAAGCACCCATAGAGGCCATGATCAAAGGACTCATAAAAAATAAAGGAGTTTCCATCTAATAATTATAAAAAGGGCATGAATGTATTCAATTGTCATACATCGTATCAATATTTGATTTGAGAAAATTTACAAGGGTTCTATTGAGTAATAGAAATGTCATGTTTTGTTATACCCTTTCTTTAGTCTTTGCATAATTTTTCTTATCTACCAACCAAAAGTTAGGGAATCTTTTATGAAGTAGGATGAGATTTTACATGTGGTGTATTGGATTATACTCTTTACATCTTATTAGACACTGTGGGTGTGTAAGTAGAATACTTTCATATCTTTTGACTATTTTTGTGAGTGATTGCATATTTCCATTACAAGGGTTTTCTCCAAGAGCTATGTGACAAGCATATACCGTGGAAGCCGTAGAAGCTACGTAATGATGTCCACCATGAAGAAAGAATCCAATACACCTATTTAATTAGATCGTTGGGAACTCAAGCTGTCTTTTCTAGTTTGACTTCTCAAAAATGGAAAGGCATAACCATGCATTTTGTTTAGATTGAAAAGAAAAATACTATTATATAAGATTAGTTGGTAAATAGTATGGCTCTAAACACTAATTCAAAGCTAGATGTGTCTTAATTTTGGAACATAAATTCAATGTATAAAATGGAGAGCTGATTCTCATCTTAATATTTTGAACATATATGATGTATCAAAGTTTCATTTAATATATAGAGTAGTTGGTTTCCTTCATGAATTAGTATATATATTGTTGAAGTTTGATTAATTAGCTATTGAGGCTTCTTGATACTCTTATCCAGGAGGAGGGTTATTCAAGTGATAAGGTATCATTCTCTATTTCTAGTTATATAGATTGTTAATGTTGTAGACAATTTCCTGATCATTTATATAGATTCTAGTTGCATTCACATTTTACAAACTAAGTAGTTAACCCTCTCATGTTTGATGCATGTCCATAAAAGTTGTAGAATATAGACCAATTTAGTGACTTGTTGTTTAGTTGTGTTGCTGCTATTTTCATTATTGTTTTAAAACTAATATGTCAACCTTCTTGTGTCTAATTCATGCAAATATAAATTGTAGAGTACATACTCAATTTGGTGATCTTCTAATTTATTTATGTTTCCACTATTTTCACTCTTATTTTAAATTAAAACTATAAATCATTTTACTCTTGCTTCGAGCTTAAGATAATTTCATAACATAGGCTCGAAATGATGATTAGCTAATTAGACTTTATATTGATATTACATTATTCCGAATTATTGTTTAATGAATAAGTAATAGACATACCTTCCCTTGAATTAATTCAAAGAAGTTTGTAGCTTCACCATTTGTAGACAAGCCCATGTTTGATAACAAATTGTAGCCTACATAGACGATGTGTGATAGCCTTGAACTAAAAGGATTTTCCCTAGTTTGAAAGGTAAATGATGCATTGATTTGATTGTTTATTTAGGATAGTTATCTTGTTCTAACATTTTAGTGCTATTTATAAGGAGGATATTAAAGGCACAATAGTACAGCGAGCATTGGTTTCAATTGGAACCTAGTATCAAAATTATTGGAAGGTGGTCAATAACCAAACCTTTTGATAAATTTTTTCTATAATGTTTTGCATTTTTAATTTTAGAATTATAAATAAAAGTGCCTTAGACATATGTAATGATAAGAAGTAATATGAGAGGTAAGAACCTACATATTCACCATGAAATTTCTAAGGTGACCTTCTAATTGATTAGTGTCAATGCTTGAAGCTTGCATGAATAGAGAAAAGAGTCCCCAAACATCTAGTGTAGTAAGAGCCACCCATAATACTAATAAATTTATAGGTGGATGAGTAGGATATAGATTAAGAGGATGGAAAGATCCCCCAAAAGGGAAAATTGTAGCACCCTCTCCTTCCTGTCTCACTGTTGAAGATAGAAATTGAATAAATCACTCCTTGAAAAGGATAAGGAGAGATGAGAAAATTAATTAGTGGGTATCCTACCTTCAAAGTTAATTCTCAAGACAACCCAATAGAAAAACCAATAATTTCTATAGGTTTCGAAGAGTTAGAAGTTGCGGAGAGACCATATTTCACTGAGGTCATCATGGATGAAGAGGAGGTAGCTTAAGTGTGACCTTTGAGTTTTTAATTAGAGATGTTAGAGGTGAGACCTTGATGAAAAACATCCCTCTCTTTTCCCTTCCCAAATCTCTTGGGGTTTCAAGTGAATATCCTAACTTCTTTTTGTTTGAATTTGATTTTTTATGCTAAATGTATGAGTATATTTTTGATGCCCAAAAGATGAAATTACTTCTATCTACCCTCAAAAGTGCTGCATTATATTGGTTCATGGGGCTCTATGGAAAATATATCAACACTTGGAATGAATTAAAGTATAAATTATTATAGAGGTATCAAGACTATAACAAGGTGAGAGATCTTTGAGAAGAGATATTTAAAATTTCCTAGAAGGAAGATGATATCCCATAATATGACATATAACAATTTCAGTTCAAGATCCAAATGTCCAATATGAGGTTGGAAAAAATACCTTATGAATTATCGTATTTAAGGAGGTAAAAGATGAATATATAGATCTCCTAAATGTCATGGTTGGGGGAGACATTTCCAAGAAGACAATGATGATATCTATGAACTATGTAGGAAATATTCTAGAGGTATTTGGAAGCAAGCAAAGGATCATGATACATTCTCACAAGACTCACCAAAGTGATGACAAGAAGAATTACCTGTGAATAAGTAGGTATGACAAGAAGAATTACCCGTGATGACTAACATCGTTTGGAGTAGGATACCCAACCAAAATACGACCAATTGCCAAATCAATGATCTTAAAGATATGCCTTGACTGCAATAAACGTATAATATGGTATATTCATGGCTTTGGCAATAAAAAGTGTATGAAATTTGTGAAATATCAAATGTAATGCATGGAAGATTCCATCACATCAAAGGGAAATAAAGTAATAGTACTATCTTAGAAGAGACACATAAGCAATACAACATAATCACTAATTAACCTGCAAAATAATTCACAAGATAAAAATGATTATGATATCATAAACGAAACACATTCAAAAAGATACATACTAAAGCAAACAAATTTTTTCATTAGCATTAGCAGAAATGAAACAACATACATTGCAAATATATAAAGAATAATCTTACTACATCCACAACATATGCATGAAGGCCTGCCAACTCTGAGAGCTTATCATTATAAAGTGAAATTTCCAAGCATACAATTATATTGATGAGACACTAGCCCTAATGGTGGAACATGAAGCCAATACTTGCTTCTCCAACGAATGATATTCCTCCTATGCTAGACTAGAGAATCCAAGGCTCCAAATCTTCGGTTCCAAGCCCTTTTCTTGAGTTATGAGGGTTTATTGATAACAAATGAGATAACCCTTCATCTCCCTTTGTGACCTTTGAGTTTCTCTCATGACTCTTGGACTTATTTTTTCTTTATTCTAACTAATGACTATTCATATTCCATATTTAACTCTTGGACTTCCACTTACATGTTGTATTTTTAAATATAATAAGACAAAACCCATATAGGACAAAAATGGGTAGAACCTAATAAGACAAAACCCATATAGAACAAAAATGGGTAGAACCTAATAAGACAAAACCCATATAGAACAAAAATGGGTAGAACCTAATAAGACACACTAGATACATTAAGCTTGAGTTTGAGGAAACTCTATCTCAACAACTTCAACTTGTCATTCTGTAGTCACATATTGATCCAAGCTTCATATTGTGTAATTGTCTTCTCAATCTTTGCAATAAGGTTAGGTTGAAAACAAACTCTAGCTTCCATAGAATTTGGGTAGATGGTTTTGGAACCAATTTTTGCTCCATTTTATAATAAGAACAACTTCGTATTGACCTTAGCAAGACCACCTATGTACTTCTGCATATTGGGTCTATTAACCTCCAAGTCTTCTTTGGTAGTGATTTTCTTCAATTGGTTCAAGTATTCCTCGATCTCTTGCTTGACAATATTTCTTCCCTTTATCTCTGTAAATGGTCCTACTAAGGGGATCTTGTGTGCTTGAACCAAGGAATACAAACTATTGTATAACCATGCATAAGCAGCTAAAACATTGGCCACAAAGGTGTTGAGTTGTTTGTTGCTTTGTATGAGTATTCTGACCTCAGACTTTTTGAACTCTGCTTCTTGCCTCGTCTTCTTGGCTAATTTTGTTGGTGCACTCCTATACTTAGTTCCCCTTTCATAGATCATAGTAATGGCTGCATGAATGACTTTTAGGGCTTTCACACTTTCATGCGATTTCCTTTGCATATCATATAAGGGAACTACTTCTTTATGTAAAGTGACCAACTCCTCATAAAGATGCCTCGTAGTGTCTCCAAATGCCTGGATCTCACCATATATAGTTGCTTGAAGCTCCTTAAAGAAAGCATGTGTGAAAGCCAACCTTTGGTTTTTTGGTTGGATTTGTTCCATTTGTTGCTTTGCAGCTTCCATAAACTTTGCCATCTGTTTTCTATATTCCATTAGGAAACCTGTATTTACTTTTGAAGCTCTTGTAAAGTATAAGTTAGTTGTGGAAATTGTTTGAGGATTCCTTCTAGTGTCAGTGACAATCACCCTTTTTGTGTGACTGAAAACATGACATGCTAGATCATTAGGGAAATATTTCTTCTTTTCTTATAAAATTATATTATGGAGCTCATTAAAGTCTAGGTTAGAAATATCCATGATCAGGTCATCATCTAGAGGAGATATTTCTTCTTCACTACCTAGGGCTTGTCCATTCGTAGGGGGAGGCAGAGGCTGAATGACGACCTGTTCTGTATTAGGAATGAGGTCACTATTTCCCTTGTTCTATATCCATGTCTTGGGCTAATATCTGCTCCTCAATCTCTTGAACAAGCTCATGACCCCACTTTTGTATGATCTCTTCTTCTCCAAGTTGTTTATGCTTTTCTTCTTTGGCTTGTTTCAGTCTGGTTTGTCCTTCTTCCTTTGTCTTCAGTTCTTTTGGTGACTTCTTTTCTTCCTGTTAATTTCTTTCATGCTCTTCCTCCTGCTTCCGTTCTCCCCCCTGCTTCATTTCCATTTCCTATTTCCTCCTCTTCCTTTCTGTTGCCAAAACCACTTTTAGAATAGCTGGATCTCCTTTGACCTTGTGGCTTTGCTGCTTTGTAGGGTTATGGGAAACCTTCTTCTTATACTTAATACTAATTGGGGTGTGTTCTTCTAGCTACTTTACTTCTTGGTAACACTTTGTTCTGGAATTGCGTTGGAAGGGCCTACTTAGTTGCCTAGTGCATGTGGCCATTGAATACCTCGACAAGAGATGAGATTTTTTCCAACAACTAAACACTCTGAGGTATGTGCCATCTAGTGAGGCAAACCAATCTATAACTTCTGACACTTAATTCATTGCATCACACACCGTGCAAGGGGATTCTTCTTCAAAGATCATCTGGTATAGGACCTTAAAGAAGTGATCATCCAGTTTTTCAAAGACTCCTTTGTAGTTTCATTCTGTTAACAATTTGCAATAAATATGGATAGGAGGCTCTCTCGGTGTCCATTTCCAATCCATGCTAGGGAAAGCATTGCAAGCACATATTCCATCCGGCAGGTAGGCATACATGTATAATTGTTGTTGCTTGACTTTTGGTGGATTTTTCCCCTTGTTCACGTTAATCATTAGTTGTTGAGACACAATATTAGACCAATTAAAGATATTCCCTTCTGAGAAAATCTAATATAGCATTTAAACCCATCCTTTTGTGAAGGATTCAATATTCTTGAGTCCATAACTTGACAAAACAACACTATCATGTACTGAAACACCTTTCTAAGTGATTTGGTCTTGTAGGTATTTTTTGGTGTCTAGTAAAATTTATGAGATAAAATAACTAAACTATTAGAACCCATGCTTCTGTAGAGGAATTGTAAGGGACAATCCCCTGATTCCTCTCTTGTTGATTATTATGTTTCTCTATTATAAGAAACTTGAATTATGGAAATATTTCGAATGGGAATGTTTTTAAATTGTAAGAAAGGGAATCACTAAAATGTAGTTACACTAATAAGTGAATTAAGAAATGAAATGGTAGATTGCATACATACATTTTAAGCATAACATAATGATGTTTTCTAGTTTAAAAATGATGTAACCGTGGCAAAAAAATTATGATTATCATGATAGTTGATGTAATTGTGGATTGTGGCTATGTGTGAAGGGATGATTGGGGATGTTGAGGATGTAGTTATCCATGGTGGAAATATTCACATGGAGGAAAATAGAAAGAGGATGATTGTTGGAAGGTTGATAAATGGATCATTTGAGCTTCCATGAAGTATCAATTTAACAAATGACATTAATAATGATGATAACATGCATGTAGGTATGAAATTTGTCATGCCATGAAAATAGATGGTCTGAAGGGAATTGGGTAAAATTCCATTTCAAATATACATTTGTGTGTTTAAAGATATTGTCATGATTGAATGCTTGTATGTCATGGATAACCCAATGGGGTATAGTAGAGGGAGGAACCTTTGGTATGTCAAAATAGATAGACTATTTGCTATGAATTTATTGATAAGCATATCATAATTGAGTTTATTGACAATGAATGTATGAACAATCACATTCATGATATAAATTGCTATATCCATTGAGGTCATGTGATGTGAATTGAGTGCATACATGATTTCATGGAAATGAATGCTTGTAGGGCTATGCCATGTGCAAGACTATACTAATGATGTATTTAGAGAGGCTATAGTGCCACATAAGCGTCCAATGGCCTCTTTTCTTGAATTGGGTCTTGTAGTATAACCTACTTTGCAACACTAAATATCACTAGAAATAAGGATGAGATTCCAAGGGAATATGTGGAACAAGAGGAGTACATTTTTGGTATTGTGTTGTGTTATGAAGTAAGGTTACTAGGGGTTCAATTAAGAAGTAGGTAGATGGTTGGATATTGTTTCAAGGCATTGGCTTGACTTTTCAAAATCACCAGGGTTGACAATAGGGGAATTTTTAGGTAAAAAATGAGCCTCAAACAAAAAAAATAATTGTTAAACTCAACCTTAAAAGAACCAAAAGGATTCAAGATTGTGTTTTCATCCCCAGGGGTAAATATTTCTCGGGGGAAAAGAAGAGAACTACATTTTAAATCATATTTTTTACTTATCCCATTATATGTCTATTTAAATGTCAAATGTAGGCAATCATTGGATGCATAATTTAATTTTGCATCCAACTAGTATATATTATGCATACTGTTGAGTAGGTTCACACCAAAACACATTTTTTCATGTATTTTAAAATTTTCTTAGTGTGGGTCTACTGAAAAGTATGAAAACTAGGTACTCATTAGATGAAGTATTTAATTTTTCATTGAATGAGTGGCTACATATGACATTTGATTAAACCTATAAGGAAATATCTCAAAAATATAATAAAGAAGTCATTTTCTTTCCTACACTTGATATTTGAGTAAGCTTGTCAAAAATACAATAAAGAAGTAGTTATTTTTCTTTTCCTTTAAAAATTCATCTCTTATTTTTTATTTTAATTATTATTTTATTATTTTCCTTAGGCATTCCATATTAAACCTCAAAATGCCCCTAATGCTACATGACCTAGAAATATGGTCTTATGAAAAATAATTATAGGGATGTAATGGGTGTATGTTTCCATGGATATTGGCACAACAATTTATAGCTTAAACATTATTGAATTTTGTAAACATGAGCGTCTTGGGAATGCATACATAGGAATGATTAATTCATTTTTCTTTCTATGACTAACCATGGGAAGTGATAGAATTCATGATGTATGGGATTTTTGAAGGTTTTTTGTAAGTTGCTAATAATGATATAGTAAAAGTTCTTATACTTACATACACACATTAAATGAGTGTGAGCCCATGAGGAAGACAAGCATGCACTATAGAAGGAGCCAAAAATTATGAGGAGGAACCACATACTTAGGAGAGTTGAATTTTCATATGGAACCTACATGGAAATAGATTACAAGAGAAGCAAGTTTAAAATAATTTGATTGAAATTGTTATAATTATATCTCATTGTAATAGTTAGTTGCAATGCCAGAATCAACCAAAAATTGTGAACATTATAGTTAAATATTTCTAATGAAAGCAAGAATGGAGGGAAATAAGAGTTTGCTTCTTCCATCCGGAGTGTGTTTAGCACAGTTGAAAGTGATCCAGGAGGTGTGTTTTCTCTCTTGCTAGTAGAGTTTGCATTTTCCATTGATGTTTTCCCTAGTGCGCGTAATAGGTGTCCCGCTGACTCTAGATCTTAGCCAAATTGAACAAACTAATGTTTGCATGAGGGTTCTTCATGTCTTCCAAAATGTTGTAATCCGAAGGGGGTAGAATCACTGAGGTGTCTGGGGTAAGATTGGTATTCGTGTTGTCTGACGAAGTGTTCTGAAATTTGATGCTCATGGGTGTGCTCTTATCCGTCGTTTTCTTCCTGGGCTTGCTTTGCGTTTTCTACTTTTGGAGAGATAGTACATCAACCTTCCTCAGCAGTTCAAGCTTTTGTTTCACTTCCCAAAGTGTAGGGGGAGCCTCCTTACTTCTAAGATTGTAACAGTCATTTTGCTTTTGGGGCTGCTTCTCGGTGTTCATCTTCTGCACTACTTGCGAGCACTGATACATGTTTACCAAATGCCTAGAGCTTGATGCCTCATCTGACGCAACATCTTCGTCATTGTCTGTATCTCCTGACTGTCATTGCGCACTGCTCACTACGTTAAGTGCGTGGTTGCATACTGAGCTTGCAACTCGCTTCCAATCCGAACAAGACACTTTCGAGTGATAATTTTCATGAAATGAACATAATTCGTTGTTCGCACATTTTTCGAGTTGGAACACTGATCTCTATGCAGTTTTAGTTGGGAGATGATTATTGCTTGATGACATGCTTCCTTGTCTCTGTCTGGGCGGTCGACCGATCGCAGATGTGTCAATGGTTCGTTGCTTGAGCTTGGACACTTCTTTTGTCAATTTTTTGATGAGACAAGTAAGGGTTTCAATATCACTTGTTTCCTTATCCTTACCCTTTCTCACCGTAGCCTGTGGCTTCCTAATCGCATATCAGGAGTCCTTTGATGGTCGTCATCTTGATGACTGCAATCGCGTGCATGTCGTTTTCAACAACGATTGCATCTTTACAGTTTTCTAACAGTGTTGGTTTCACAACTTGTTTAACGAACTACACAATGCTGGTGGGTAGTGTCGATGTGTACTAGTTGATAGTGATAGAGTCATGAGGTTTAGCGTCCACTAAAAATTTATTCGATATGCGCAAAAACCTATGATTGAAATATTTTAACTTTTCTTTCCCCTCCACCTTTAGGCTTCCCAATTCTTTGACTAACATGGCTGGGTTCTTGTCATCACCAAGCTTTTTTAGAATCATTCTTTTGAACATACCCCAGTTCTGTATGGAGTTGACAGGAAGGCTATGATACCATGTAGCTGCGTGACCATCCAAGGTACATGGGAATAGTCTACATGCAATGCCATCGTAGCATACCTCAATTGTCTACAGCTATAGGTAGAAGTTGTCCAAGTGATCTTCTTCCTTCATTGTGCTACCAGGGTTGAACT
Organism: Pinus taeda; assembly: GCA_000404065.3. Lineage (NCBI taxonomy): Eukaryota > Viridiplantae > Streptophyta > Pinopsida > Pinales > Pinaceae > Pinus > Pinus taeda. The sequence continues at coordinate 46,269 of APFE030132401.1, read as the reverse complement.
TTGTGCTCATTCTCTCTGACTATTTCGGCATCTTGTGCAAAGCGCTCTGGAGAACCAATAGTCCCTAAGTCAGCCATTCCAGATTTTGGTCAACCATGTCTTCTTGCTCTTCGTCCTCCTCCTCTTCTTCAAAATATGATGGTTTTGACTCTGAGTCTATTGGTTCATCTCTGCCTTCGCCTCCTCTACGGAATTTTGAGCCCAAGATTACGAGGGTGTCTCGTTCTCCCTATTGGAAGACCAAAGGTTCCTCTCTGTTCTCAACAGCTTCTGCCAGAACTTCAAGTGTGGCAAGAACCGCTTCTTCCATTGATGATACAACAACCTCCATGTGAGTGATTTTTGGATTTCTCGATGCATATGAAAGATTTTGTACTCCTGGGATCAGTCCGACTGCTTTCGTGAACTAACGCGTGATGGGATAGATGGATCACAGATGTTGATACGAAATTTCATGTTCACGTCTAGGAGGTGAGGAGTAACCAACTTAAGAGTCGAGCGTAGGTGAGAGGGAGTGCAAGTTACTTACTTGACCAAATGATTGATGAGTGGGGGTGAGAGGACATTTAGCCATAAAAAACTAGCGGGCTTTCTTCTAGTGCCAGAAATGTTGATACTTCTAGACTCACCAACATTCAAGGGATATGCCCGATATGAAGTCCCAACTAGACCTCATACCATTTGGTGTAGGAGTCCCATCTGGTATGATGGCCCAGTTTCGATTATCTTAATTTTTTTCCTTAGCTATTGATTGTCAAAATGAGAGAGTGGTCTGTTTTGTCTTTGAACAACGAGGTTCGTATGCCTGGTGAGTGCTAGTGTTACTTCTGTCAAGGTTATTTCACAACAGAGAGAGAGGAGTGAGTCTCCAATTGGAAGGGAGGAAGTTCCAACTCTGTTAGAGACACACAACACAATAAGACATGCACAACTTCTAGAGGATAAATCAACATGGATCTGAAAGTCACAATGCACAAGGGAAGATAGCACGTACAACACCCAACGGGACAGCCCTCGTGAGTGCGACGGTCGTTATAACAAGTTTAGGTGAAAGGTTTTGTCTAATGTTTAGGGAGGTAACCAACACGGGAAAGACAATGTTAACAACTTAAACATCACATTTTCATAAATTTATGTATTAGAACAACTTAATGAGTTTAATTGTTTAACACAGGTTAAAGCAACATATATTACAAGTGTTCAAGATTAATCATACAAATAGTTACAACACATGTGTGAAAACGTGCTGGCCTGTTATCACGCTTTTGAATTAAGCGAAAGTTCCAAGACAAATCGATAAACCATACATCACTAACCCAGTGGGTGGGGCATTGGAGACACTACTCACTCCTCAACGAAAAGATTACGGACTCTCAAGGCTATGTGGGAGTAGCCAAGGTGAAAAGTCCCAAGCATGTACAAATGAGGGGGTATTTATAGCTAAGGGTAAAACTATCCCTTGTGACTATTCGACTTCCCTCATGACTACTTGACTTGTTTGACTTATTTGACTCTTCAGCTTTACATGACTCTTTGTATGACATGTGGGTCTCTTACACTTCCACGTTACATTACATTGATTTACATAGTATGGCCCACAATAGTGATATGGATGACATGACTCATAACATGACTTGACATGACAGTGTTGGTATGTTCATGCTGCTGTTGGTCTGCATGTCAAGTTGCAGTGTTGCTAAGTGATGGATGTCCTCTTGGTGTATCACAGCTTCACCTCGGCATGGCGAGGTGTGCAGAGTATTCGATGGTCATTGGGGTTCACTTAATGTCATATGTGTACGTTTATCCTTTCTTGTACTTTGGCATGCTTGACATGTTCGTCTGTTCGCAAAAATTTCTCCTCACATGTTTTTTCCATTCGCAAACACATCTCCTCGCATGCATCGTTTATTCGTCTGTTTGCAAACACATCCCCTTGCATGTACTCTCCTTGTTCATCCCATATATTGTCGCGTCATGTTTATTCACATACCTGTATATGCAGTCACTCATGACGAGATGACATCAAATCCATAAAACGCCTAGTCTACCATGATGCATAATCGTTCACTTTCAAATGCAGGTGACCGGGAGAGAGGACAAGGCTACGAAACTGCACAAGTAAAGTTTCAAGCTCGGATGCGAGCTCCGGGCACTACTGGTGAAAATTGCGTAGAGGTCACTGGGAGACTGAGATGGACAATATGGATTAGTAGTGACTATCCGCGGGATCTAGCTCGGTTGGAGTGAAAATCTGCGCAATTTCTAGAGGGAGGCAGTGCAGGTTGAGGGGCTTGGCAGCAAAATCTATGAAATTCCTTGAGGGAGTTGGTAGCGAGCTATGGGAGGCTTGGAAACAAAAAATACACAATTCCTAGAGGGATTTGCCAATGGGATACGAGATTGTTGGTGACAAAAACTGTGCAATTGCTAGGAGGTTGACGTATTGAACACCTCTACATAGTTTCTGAGCTATGCGGGATGCGGGGTTGCTGAGGGGATTGCTCATGAAATCTACGCAGTTTTTTGGGGGAGCAGCTGGTCGGCTGACTGGGTGGCTAGCTGGGAAAACTATGCAATTTTTGAGGGGAGACAGGGACATACAGTTGGTGTTTATCTAGCCTCTCTTTGTAGTTTCCTCAGTTAGTGGAGTGGGAAAGGTCTATAGCTTCTATGAAATTTTTGAGGGGAGTGAGTCTCGGGGTCACTGTCCGATCAAACTCTCTGGTTGACCAACAGGAGGGTTGGTTGATCAACTTGCGGGCATGAGGGTTTAGTATTGGGTGACAGTTGGTTGAGTCGATTGCAGGGTGGAGGTTCATCTGTTAGAGGGTGATCCAATCATCAAAACTTCAAGTGACAGTTGGTTGAGTCGATTGCAGGGTGGAGGTTCATATGTTAGAGGGTGATCCAATCATCAGAACTTCAACAAAATGAGTAGGTGTGTGAGCGAGTGAATTTGTGTATACACGACCTTGTGAACACACACTCAACAAAACTTGACAACAAGGCACCTCCAACCATCAAGACAACATATGCTCAACATGACTAACTGACAGTGCGAGCGACAAGTGTGACGCTTGTGATGGATCATTGAATGACTGTGACGACACTTGTGCAACAATGCATACAACTTAATGTGTGAATACAACGAATGTTTACATAGCGAACACAACATGTACACATGAAGCGAAGGCCATGTGCACTACCAAAACATGGTTGCAAATGTGACATTGTGACCAACATGCAACAAATTATCCGTTGAAAACTCAAGAAAAGAGGGTGCAAAGACTCAACATGAGCCCATGGAGTGAGCCCGAGTGATTGCAAACATCAAGTAAAAACTCAAGAGAGGCTCCAAAATTGTATGCATGCCAAAATTTTGAAGGGTGTTGCAGCCACTACAACAGAATCCTAAAGGTGAACACTCCATTAAGAATGCTTATTTATAACTATATATTTTTTAAGATGTCAATCTAAATATACTCATTATCTCCTTTCTCAAATGACATTGGGAGTATCAATCTAAAATAACCCACAAAGATATAGAAAATGGAGAAGGAAAATCATATCTCCGCTATATATGTCTACTAAAAGGCCTACTACAACCATCGTCAAAGTTTTTCAATATAGTAAAATAAACTTCCTTATTTTTAGTATGCAACATATCTCCATAAATATAAATGTTTAAAACATGGTGTACAATATATATTGTAAAAAGGATTCAAGGTGACAATCCTTCTCAAATAGGAAAATGAGAAGAATATCCTAAAGATGAGAAAATAGGGAATTTGGAAACAACATTGAAGATTTATTCTTCCCTAATTGACATAAAATGGTTTAGATGAAGGAATTAAAGAGAAGGAATGTCTGATTAGATGTTAGATAGTTAATGATTTATTAATCATTTCACATGTTTTTTCTTCAGGTTTATATCAAAATCAATGTAAATCACATAGTGATAAATATATGAGGACTTTAACAATGAAAAAATTGTGTATTAATATGTAAGATTAAATTCTTGATATGAGAGGTAAACTCATGTTTAATATACTTGAATTCCACTTTTCACAACATTATGTAAACTAAAAGGAGGTCGTAAAAATGCTCATTACATCCTTTTATGGACCATAAGAGAAATAAATGGGTTTACATATATGCATGAGAGGTTTTAATTCTTTTTCATGGATAATGGAAGAGTTTTGACTTTTCTTTTCAATGGTAATTATAAATAAAAGTTGAATTAATAGATATTTTATGGCTAAAATAAATGATAAAGGTATTTGTTTGACTTTCTAATAGACTTGGTGATGATTTTTTCTCTCCTATTTAGATTATGTAAAATAAATATCTATTTTTATGTATTTATAAGTAAAATATTTAAAGTAGACATGTCTTTATCATTGTAAATATGATGTATTAGCTAGGAGAAATGTGGAAACATGAATTTTAGTGACCCTCGTGATAAGTATGTGGAAAAAATAAAATTTCTTGAGTTCTTCATTAAGAAATAATCAAATATATTATTTGTTAAAAGGTTAAATCTAATATAGTATGATTTTTGTATTATTTAACTCATATTTATTATTAAAAAAGATAAATTTAAACCACAATTGCAAATAAAGAACCAATATAACACCAAAATGTTATATATCTATTACTAGAAAAAATTCACTTAGCCTCTTTAAGGGAGAACTTCCAATAGAGAAAATCCTGAACTACGAGTAACTTCACAAGGCTTATTTTACATTTCTTCCCCATCCTTAGAGAGAGAAATTTCTAATTTAAATTGATAAGATTTGCTATATATATTAAATTTAATTTTCTTGAAAACTCTCATAACTTTGGTGATAAATTAAAATTGATTAAAATATAAATTTTAGTTATATTAATCTAATTATTATAAAAAATTGACTTAAGCTTTTGAATTTTAACAATAGTTGAATTTATAAACCAATATAGAATTTTATAAACAATTATAGTTTCAACCATATTAAACTTTGTAATTTATAAAAATATCTTTGCATTTTTTTTTAAAGTAATTTGTTTTGCATGTAATTTCATATATAAAATTTTAGTATAAGTTCACCAATATATTATCTATAATAAATATGATTTCATAAAAATAAACATTATGATGATAACCATCTAACAACATAAACAACGTCTAAAATACACATTCTAATTCACTAACATCATCTAATTATATACACCTCTAGCACATATAAAAGTCATTAGCTAGCACAAAAATCTAATAATCTAACATGACACCATCATCATGATCACATAAAACAAAACAAAAGCATTGTAATCTAACATCATCACCACACACATCCTCAAATATACATCTCATGTCAAATAATTGTTATCACATACGCTTCTATTGCAAGCACATTAAATGAACATATCTAACATGACCTAACAATATAGACATCAACACCAACATATAAATTAAGTACATCAAAATCAACACTATATATTATATATATATTATATATTCAAACAGTCAAAATATTTGATACAACAATAGTAGTGGTAACCTGGTCTATAGTAGAAGACAATGGATGGTCAACTACCTCAACAATCGAAATATGATGTGGAGGAGAAGGTGGACGTTCTTCTCTTTGAGGAGAAACAAGAGGAAGTGGGTGATCATGAGGTGAATGATGAAGAGGTGGAGTACTACCAGAAGGATCACGTGCACCCTAATCATGATCTGGTAGGGTAGTATGTCTGGGTGAATATTATGCATCTAGAGGATCACCTGAAGGATCACCACCTTGATCATCATGATTCGATGGGGTAGTATTGGATGAACACTCATGTGTATCTACTGCATGCCCATCCCTCCTCGCTACTAGTAGCCTGGTAGCTTTGACAATATGATGCATAAGACTCATCATATCACGTGGACAATCCCTCAAGAGCTTGAGGAGCCCATGATCTGCCCTGATGTCTTGAGTTGTCACAGTTTATAATCCCTCCTCAAACAAAGGTCTAGAGGTTTGGTTGTAGTACTCCATCCTAAATTTGGCAGTAGCCCTACGTGGTCGCATGCTTGCACTCATCTGCATCTGAGGATCTTCCTCACCCGCCACGACCTCAACCATCTCTACATCTGCATCTAATTGGGGAGGAGGCATGTCCCCAAAGAATGTGCCAATATCTACAAAATATATAGTACATAACAATAATTAGACAATTTCATTAAACAATTTAATAAAACAAGTTAAAGAACGTGTTAGAATAAATTGTATTCTAATTAATTAATACAATAAAATGAAACTAGATTAATATAATGAAACTAGATTAATATAAAGAAAACACTAATATTACCTTTATCATCTACATGCTAATCCGGTGTGAAGAGTATGTTGGGAAATTGTTGCCAATCAATCCTTGCATAAGGACACAACATCAAGACAAACATGTGGTCAACCTCTCTGGCTAGTATCCCTAATGCCTTGGTGGGAATTGTGGCTGGATACTCTCGCTGGTCCCTCTTGGGCATCATCTTTCCCCACATGTGTATCCACACCTTAGTCATTGGCCTAGGAGGGAAATGTTTAAAAGTAGACCTCATCCTCGGAAACCTCTCAAAAAATAAACAAAAAATCTTTGAAGAAGAAGGGAAGTTCGACCTCCCATGTATCGTAACATGACATCTATCTAAAGCCATACAAAAATACTGCAAAAAAATGGCAGACCATCTGATACATCGTGGCCTCTACACCAAAGAATTGACATAAAATAAAAGAGGGCAACTAATGTGTTTCCCATCACTAGTATAGTGTGCAATCATACTTACTAATAGTGAGAGGCACCTAACCTCCTCTACACCAAAAGAAGTGATTTGTAGCTGTCCACCAGAAACTTGAAAATCCACTGGATACACTACATGATCACCAACATATCTTTGAGAGTAGGCAAGCTGACTCTTTGCTACAACACTATGTGGGACATTAGGGAACTGGGGAAAATACTCCCCTCTCCTGGATAAGCCAGTTATAAAATAAATGTCCTCTTTAGTGGGTTGATACCATTGATCAAGACCGACATGGAAAGCATGTTGGTGGAAATACCACCGATGGATGAGCTATTCCCACAACCTAGAGTACCCCTGGTAGGTATGTAGCCTCCTCATAATAATTAAGGAGGCCTACATTCCTTAAGAGGCCTTGGATCGATGTGGTAATAGGGCGAGGGTATAATTATCTATCCCTCTCTTATGCCTCCCACGGTCGACCATATTGTATTGGTCCACCCTTCTCTCCTATTATTGTTGCTCCTCCCTTTGTTGATGTCTCTACATGATTGCCATATAAAATACATAAACCTCATACTATAAACATATTTTTTTTATTAAATGAAAAATGTGTTTATAAATATTGACATATAACTTTCAATTAAAAACAAAAATAAATCATGCTTGGTGCACAAAAAGAAGAATGCACCAAATACAGTACGCCACAAAAATAAGAAAGAATCACCCATAGTGCGTAAATCAACTTGATGCACTGGTTTCAGTACACATACATACAAACACATTGGTTATTTTTATTTTTCAACATGGTGCGTCAACATAACATGTCACATCGGTGTGCATCGGTAACTTTGTTGCACTGAAACAAAACGTTCAAGTTAACGAACGCACCAAGCTATAATTTTTTAATATTATACAGGTAGTGTGTTTGGTAAAAATAAACACAATGGGAAGTAACTTTTACCAGACGCACCGCTTTAAAAATTATAACTTTCCTCGTGTGTTTCAGTTTACCAAACTCACTGACAAAACTACGGTGCATTAACCGAATGCAATGATTTACGGCACACCTTGTAAATTTACAAACTGCATCACAACTGATGCGAGACTAACTTGTCGAACACACCGATATATTTTTTTTCTTTTTTAATAAAGGATTTTTTTACCTAATTTTAAATTCTCCTTTGCTAAAAAATTAAATTAGAGAGAAGCATAGACATTACCTAAAGATTTTTTCATCGGTGAGGTAAGGTTGCCACATAAATGAAGAAAATGAATTTTACCACCATTTGAGAAAATTTGAAAGCCACGATGTGTACAACAGATGAAAGAATGGAAAACAAGGGAAACACAGGCAACAATGAACTTCATAGAGGCAAGAATAGCATCGATGCTTGAGAGATCGACAACACTAAAAATGGTAAAAATGAATTTTGTCAAGTTATGAGAAGAATTTTCGGTGTAAATCACATTGTGATATATTTGTCGACGCATTTCAAACCAATGAGTGTGGTTCATCGTCAGGACAAGTTGAAGAATTAGATCACGATTGCATGTTAAATAGGAAACATAATGTGATTTAGGCCGAAAAATATTCTCATAACTTGATATGGATCACAGAAGCCTCAATTCAACAAATGAATTTTATCACTCGTAATTTTTTTGTTATTTAACCCTGTTCTGATGTGTTTGAGTAATCGCACTGGTGCGTATGATTTCCTAAGCACACCAGTATTTTTTAAATTAAAAACCCTATAGCAGTGCACCTTGTTCTTTATGCATTGGGGAATTTTGGTACAAGAATAACACCAGTGTTTTGTGGGAGTATAACGCTAAAATGATTAAATGAATTTTACGATCAACATTTTTTAAATTTAACCTTTGTCTAGTGTTATCGATTAGTATATTTGCTGGTGCTTCAGTTTCACGTAGCGCATTTCTATTTTTTAAATTTAAAACCCTATAGTGGTGCACCTTGTTCTTTACGCACTGGGGCATTTCAATACAGGAATAACACCAGTGCTTCATGGGAGTATAACACCAAAATGGTGAAAATGAATTTTACATCCAACATTTTTTAAATTTAGCCTTTGTCCAGTACCATCGAGTAGTATACGCATACGTGCACCTGATATAGGTAGCACATTATTGTTTTATATTTTATAAAAAAAAACCCTACAACAATGCACCACTTTATATTAAGCACCGAGGCATTCAATTTAATGAATGACACTGGTGTGTATAGTATTATAAGCGCACCACTATTTTTAAGTTAAAAACCCCACAACAGTGTGTCATATTTGTTATGCACTGAGGTGTTCGTATACGAGTTTTAACACTGGGGCTTTGTTAGAATATAGTACCAGATTGGGCAAAATGAATTTTACGATTGACATTTTTTTAAATATAACCCTTTTCTGGTGCTATCAAGTATTATAAGCACTCATGTGCATTGTGTACTTAGCACATTGTTATGTTTTTATTTTTATAAAAGATTAGCTCTGTCATGGTGCACAATATACTATTAAGTACGGGTGCGTATAATTTCATAATGCACCTGTGCATTAATGTATTATAGGCACACCATTAAAAAAATCCGCTAAAACATCTGCCCAACCAACTTTGCTAGTGACCTCTACTACAAATGGATTTTTGGGCTATTTTAATAGGGTCTTCCGCAGAAACCTCTGCCAAAGGTTCTTTTCCTTATAGTGATAGCATGCTGGTACAATAAAGAAGAAACCTTTGAGAATGGTGTTATTCCAATGCAAAGGGGATTGTAACATCCCCAATCTTAATCGCCATAATAAATTTTAATGAATTATGCTAATATTTTTTTATTATCAACATGAATATTTAATTATAATGTTGAGATGATCTAGAAATATTAATACTGTAAGCATTACTATCCATCAACTAATAATAAAATTCCAGCAACTAACTTATATAGGAGCACTTAAAGGGACCATGATACCATGAGTGAGAAATGGTGATGGGAATAAAAAGGGGCTAACCTAAGGAACCATAGCAACCATTGCCAAATATTTTGTTACCCTAATAAAAATGTGAGAGTTATCCTTCATTTCCCTTGACTAACCTGGAAAACCGATCGTTTAGGTGGAAGGCATACCTTTCAAAATTATGGGATAATGGATTGAGTACTTTAAAAAATATTGAGTGGGTAAAATCACCCCTCTAGTAGCTTCAACCTTTACTTGGGGAAAATCACCTTGGTAATTGTGCCCATGAAAGGAAGGTCAAGTGTATGGATGAAAGAGATCACCCTTTCAATAGAAAGAGAGATAACGATGCATGAGTGGGAAAAATAGAATGAGTGTGTACATAAAATGCAAAAACCATCCTTTTTGTGAGCTAACTATTTCTTGTGAAACCAAGTTATTAAGTCCCAAATCAAGGCCCTAAATTTTCATAAGGAAGTCATTGAAGTTGTTGCATTAGGGGTTTATAATTTTGTTGCAAAGCTCGACACCCAGAAGAAACATGAGGGAGGGGAGTAGCTCAAGAACTATATCATAGTGAGGGGACTCACTCTAGTGCTATGGAAGCTATCAACACAACACCTAGAGGTTGTAGAGACCCTAGACTTAGTGAGGAAGGAACCCCTGTTGAACTTAAACCTATGAGATGGTTTTCCATTTGACCATAAGTGTTTGAGTGCTATCGAATTCACCCTATTCACTATTAGGGTCTCGATAGGGGGTGGCTAGTTGTAGAAAGAACGAGTGAAATTGAGCCTACAGTTAGGTGGAAATGTTCTCATCCTTAACCAATTTGTTCGGAAGTTTCCCATGTTTAGATTAGTTTCCATGACTTGATCATCCTTTTTAAAATTCCATTTAATTTAAGAAATTATATATGAAATTGGATGTATTAAGATGTGATTGTGTTGAAATGTATGAGAAATAAAATGCATGTAAGTCATATGCAATTATGTTTCTACAAAAGCAATGGAAATTTGTTTTCGTTCTTAGGATCTTAGTGATGTTTTCTATGCATGCTGTCCATGACTTTAATTTTTAGGTAGATGCCTTTGTAAGCCCCTATTTATGGATCTTATGCTTAAAATATGATATGATTTACCCTTAGGTGGAGCAACCCTTAGAAATTTTCAAGCTATAACACCCAAGTAACTTTACTTTAAAGAACAACTGTGTTATTAGACTTGAACTTACTTAAAAAGGGAACTTGTGCATATGAATTTTTTATCTATGTTTATTGGTTTATTGTATTATTGAATTCCATGCCTATAGCCCCATAGTTTGTTCATCTTAGATGGTAGTGATACCTTGCCTTTCTTTCTATTAAAAAACTATGCAAATTAGATGTGTAATGGATCTAGAATGGATCAATTAGATGGCTAAGATCATGATTTGAACCCATGAATAAAGTACTTTGTGATTGTAACCTTAGAAGGGGTAGACCTAGGGGTGGTATTACATATGAGTTGTAACATGAAGGTTACAACTCTATATAGGAATTGGTTGAAGTAGTAAAATATGTGTATTCAAAGGAGAAGTTTCTAAGGTCTTTAGATCTTGGTTAATTAGCCCAATCTCCACAAAAGATCTAAATGGACAAATAATTATATTCGTTTATGATTATATACATCTAGTCCTACAGATTTGGGATTTTATGTCTGAAATATTGAGGAAATACAACCACATATTTTGAGTACGAGGCTCATAGGTTGGCCTAAAGTATTATTTCTAGTATCGATTGCAGTTAATTGGATTGATAAGGTGTGATTGGTTATTAATTATAAATATGTTTCTAAGGATAAAAAAGACTTATTATTTATGCTATATTATGAGAATGCCATTTTCCCTACAATCTCTATGAATAAAATGAATTGTTGTAGATTGATATTTTATCTTGGGAAGCATTGTATGGGTTAAATGGCATCGAGAATCCTTCTCATCATGATAGATGTTATGAAAGTTGTATGCTTACCTAATGATATTTTATGTTCTAAATTCATATGGATGTATTATGAGGTTGTTTCCAAGCCCTTCATAATTTAAATGGGTATGTTGGATGGTACATATTACTTAGTTGAGAATACATGTAAACATAACTAGATGGTCATGCCTTTTCCATGATAAATGATTAATTATTCTTGGGTATAAGAGGACTTATAAATCCTTTGAAGTTGTAGGGTCAAATTGTAATATTAATTAGAGTGACTTGTTAATAAAATATAATACTTAAGATGGAGTTCTTGGATCTTGGAATCCCTAGCATCCTAGACTAGTTTTAGAATGGTGCACTTATATTTATTGATGCTCAAAATCCTTGGATGCATAACCAACCTTCTTGAGAAAAGAATGGTATGAGCTTAGCCTCTTACTAGTAGTCCATTACACTTGATCAAGTTTAAGTTTAAGGATTTATATTTCTCTTGATTCTTTGTGAGAAGTTAAGGGGATTTATATTGCATGACATTTGTTTTCATGTGATGCTACGTATAGTGCATGAAAATAAAATTCATGTGATATAGTGTAAGTTGCAACAATGTTAGAGGGAATGTGAGAAGGTTTGGTTGGAGGTCGCTATGGAGAAAAGTGTGAGTTGTGTGATGTAGCACACCACAAAATTTGGTGATCCAATACATCTCACCCACAAAATATTGTGCACACATGACGTGAGGCCATGGCCAAAGGAAAATTAAGATCATGATGGAAAAGGTTGGACAAATGAATGATTCATTGCATGAAGAAACGTTTTGGCAATGCAATGTATCTCATCCACAAAAAAATTTGACGCAATATATCATGTTTGAGAAAGAGTCTAGGGACAATAAAAATAAAATGGACATGTTGCATGGAGAAGAAGTTTGAGGATGTGACACATCACATCCATAAAACGTTTGGATGTGATATGTTGCGTTATCGAACTTTTTGAGGATGTTATAAGGGGAAGAGGAAGGACAAGGAAAGAAAATGAGAAGAAGGATGAAGATGGGAAGAGATGGAGGAAGGTAAGGAAAATAAAAAGGGATGGAAGTATAAAGGGGAAAGAAATGGACAAGAAGAAGAGAAGAGTTCAAAGTTGGAAAAAAGAAAAAAAAAACATGCAATGTGACATATCACACATTGAAAATATACTCGTGATATGTTGTATGATTCAAACTTTTATAAGTGCAATGGGGAGAGAAGAATTGTTTTTGAATAGGAAAATATGTTTCCACCTTTGATATGATAAAATCATTGGGCATTATTATAAAATGTTTGTAAGGGCACTAGACAACACAAGTTTTCCCCTGTGCAATAAGCCAAAAGGAAGATATTTTTTCCTAGGTAAATGTGAAGTTAAAGAGTGACTATACAAGGTATGATGTGGAACTTTACAAATGACAAACAATTTATCCTCTACATATGATGAAATGGTTGAGATAAAACTCTGAATTTTTTTTAGAAAAAGATAATTTCATATTCAAAACTCAAAATTGAGCCAAAATATAATTATTGAAAATTCCAAGTTCAATTAAAAATATAATAATTAGAAAGTTAACCAAAAAATTAACCCACCGCCTTATTAAGGGTTAAATATATTAAAAATATAACACCGGCCATACAAATATAACACTTCTCTTTAATTTTGAGAAATATCCAAATTCCTCCCCTACTCCTAACAAATATGGGGCTTAAGACTTGCCTTAATGGTGCTCTAATATCAGTAGCAACACTAATAACAATTAATTATTCATAACACAATCTATATAAAAATCTTCAACCATCATTATCCAGAATGCAATTTATATATAAATAGATATAATATCAGTACAAAACGATCCGATGAGGTGCTGTTTCTCCTCAGACATTCTGTGCGCCCAAACAGAAATTTGATCAAAGTGATACTCACGATTCTCAGAAATATGAAGACTAATGGTTAGGTATATAGGTCAAATTGGAAGTTGAAGAAAGTTTATACGTACTATGAGGTTTATTTTAACATTTTTCACTACACAATATCGCCTTTGGATGTTAACAGCGCCTGGAAATCGCGTTCATCGGCAAGTTGATGATACAGGTCGGTGATTCTGGTGCAATGATCAACTCCTCACTTTTTCATTTTTGCACAACTTTGGTGTTCTATTTCTCCTAAGGTCGATTTAATCGAACACTGCGCGCCATTGATGGTGATTGGGCGAGGAGCTGTCATCATAAGTGAATGCCACAGAGACTCAAATGTGGAGACGAGACGGTATGTCTACGCGCCATTGATGGTGATAGGGCGAGGTGCTGTCCCGGTTGGAAGTGAATGCACAGAGGCTCAAATGCCAATAACGTGTCATCATATGTGAAGATAATGCATCCATCCTCAAAAAGGTGATGCACCCCACATTCCAAACGTCCATGTCACGCTGGGTCGTCATCGATATATCACAATTGATCAAATCGTGAATTTATTAATTAAATAAAATAGAAATTCTACTCTACTAAATTAGATTCATTCTTAACTTATAACTTCTCACTTTTTTTTCAGTAAATATAAATTTATGTCAGTAAATATAAATTTATGTTATATTTATGTTAGGACATTGATTTTTTATTTATTTTAAAGGTTTATATAGATATTTTAATAGTCGTTATATTATTATTATTATTATTTAATTATAAGTAGTGTTTTATTATAAATATCGTGTATAAGGATTTTCTTGTTGGTAGAAAATTTTAGAGATTATATAAAATTATTAAAAATTTGAGATTTTAAAAAATGTTAAAAGATATAAATTTTTTAATTTTGTCTGGTTTGAAAAAAAGTAAACCTTGATCTCATCTAGATTGGCATGCTTGGAGATATAAGGTTATGTAGGAATGGTGGTTAGATTAAAATACTTGAGGAAACCCATGCCTCGCTATCGAGTTCTTCAAAAACATGTATGTGCATAACATGGCGTGTATATCACTCATGGGACCATGCCCCCTTACCGACATAATTTGAAAAGTCTTACTCTCTTATTTATGGGGATGTTTAGGTGTTAACCGATAAGCTTGGACTATGGGGATGTTTAGGTGTTAACCGATAAGCTTGGACGATTATTTGTTTTTTTATCATTATTATTTTTATGATATTGTTTGTTTGTCTATTTCTTTTTAATTAACAAGGTTTATGCCAGAAAATATAAAATGTTTTGGGAGAAATAAAAAGAATCAGATTATTATATATATTTATGTTTGTCTCTTTCTTTTTAATAAACAAGGTTTATGCTAGAAAAAGGTTTTGGCCAGAAATAAAAAAATCAGATATATATATATATATTATATTATATAATATATATTTATTTTGATATTTTTTTATTTAATATTATAAATTAAGTATTTCATATTTATTTTTTTAATTATAATTAAGTTGATAATTTAAGTAAAATTATAATTATTTATTATTTAAATTTATATTTAAAGTGTTAAAAATAAATTTACACATGACATTTTAACTATATAAATTATTTAAGAAAATATGACAAAAAAACCAAATTTTAGAAAGAAAAAGTTAGATTATAACTTTATAAATTAGGCAATAAAAATAGTAATAAAATTAATAAACTTATATTTAATGAATTGTTACACCAATAACTTTATAACTTAGGTAGTAAAAAAGAGTAATAGAATGAGTAAACTTATATCTCATGAAGTGTTAGAACTAAAAATATGAATCTAATTTGCAATTTTGAAGGCAATATTTTCAACAACATTGCATGACGACATATGAAATTTGGAATCTTGAATGTTAATGGTTAAATTTGTATTTGATTTATGATGCATATCCATGTGATTAACTTCTCCGTTATATTGTTGAAGGATGTTTAAATCTTTTTAGTTGAGCTTAATGGTTGAGTTTAAATTGCACATGTAACATCATATCACTTTTAAGGCATTTTACTCTATATTTTTATGGATATTTCTCCCTGAATGTAATATTTCTCATTTCCCAATGCATATTTTCATATTTGGATAAATAACTCGTTTATGGGTATTAGAATGCTTCTACCGGGTATGTTTTTAGTTTTATAAGAGGATGTCTTACTTTAGAGGTGGATATTTGGGTTATTACCAGTATGGATATATCTTAAATATAGATCTAACATGAGCTTATAGGCATCTAATAGTTAATATTTTATTTTTATTTTTTATATTTTTCATAATTTTTATTTTGGCGGACATGAAAAAAATTTCAATTCAATTTTGATGAAAAACGAACAACATTACACATCATACTGGACTGTAGAATAAGCCTCTTGACTTAATAATTTTGTAAGAAAACCAATAATCAATTCAAGCCTGCTTTTACACATGTATAAAAAAACTAGTTGTTTTAAAAAAGCTGTCCACCCAGTGAAGATTTTCCTTACTATTTTTGGCAAGTATGTTAATAAACATTTATTTAGGGAATACATGCTATTTATGATGAAAATAAATGGCAAGTTGGACTTATTTTAACCTTCATCTAAGGAATCTTTTGCTTTCCTTGTAGAATGTACATTTAGTGGTACATTTATCAAGAATGCACATTTTTAAAGGAGTACTCTTCATTAGAAGAATGTGTAATGGTTTGTTGATCATATTAAGAGGTCTAAAGCATGGAAAATGCACAAGGATAGAGGAGTGATTCACCTTGGAGCATTATGTGGCATAACTAATGGAAAACAAAATAGAAAGTGAATTGAAAATTTATAGTAATTAAGTTTGTTAAAAGAAGTGTCAAAATGATAAAATTGATATGATGATTTATAAATTAATGTGGATATTTTTTGGTTGAAGTCATTATAATAAATCTCATAAAAAATTATTGAACTTAAAAATCTATATTATGAGGGATAATTTTTTCTTAGATTTGTGGTATTATTAAGTAACTGTTTACGACCTGTGCATGAAAAATACAAAATTGTAGAAAATAGAGAACAAATGGAACAATCATTCACAAAACCACAATAACACAAGATATGACCTCATAAACCATTTTGGTAGAAAACTTAGCTAGAAGGTGAGGCCACTTTTCTCTCTGTTTCTCTAAAATGGAAATGGTGCAAATAAAAATTCACAAAACCACAATAACACAAGCTATGACCTCATAAACCATTTCAGAAAACTTAGCTAGAAGGTGATGCCGTTTTTCTCTCTATTTCTCTGAAATGGAAATGGTGCAAATAAAAAAGAGTGAGACCTGTAACCCATCTGATTCAAGTTGTGAGAGGAATGAGAAAAAATATTGTCACAATAGAATATGTCACAAGTGCATAAAAGAATAATGTAGAGGGAAAAAATAATATGAAAAGAGCATTAATTCTTTTTATTGAATGATAAAAATGTCATAAGACTACATCATGAAAAATTTCATGGGCTTTTACAATGGTTAATTCCCATATTTATATTATTTACGAGTATCTTTTCACCTAAAGTCATGCACTTTTGTTATATTTCAAATACCATGGGTAAATACTTAAAATTGAATAATGCACACTCATTGAATTGTATTGATCAAATAATATTACACATGTATATGAAGTGTTGTCCAAATATAGGGAAACTGTCTTGGACATACAATCAATTCGTTGAGAGAATATCTCATCCACACACCAATCTAGGAAACATCTAGATCTTAACAACTCATAAGGAATAGGAACATACTCCTTTACATAGAAAGAGTCACAACTGAGACAAATAGGAATAAAATTTCCAAGTTACCCCCTTAATGACTACTTGTCTCAATCTCAATATGAAAAGTATATTTGTGGTCAAACATGACAAAAGAATATGCCGACATCCATATAAAGGAGCAACCATCAACCAGAATGCATGGGTGCCCAACCGCTGCAACCACTAGTCTACTAGGATGCCCTTTGCATACATGGTTCTGTCAACCATTATAACTGCATAGTTGTACCTATACCTGCAAATCCCCCTCCATCATCATCATGGGTTTTCTTGGATTACCCATAACCATGCTCTAGGTTTTATCGACTTACTCACAACCATGGCCAGGGGTTTTCTCGACTCACCCTAAACCATGCCCAAGGTTTTGTCGGCTAACCCTAAACCATGACTATAGGCATCCTGTCCACTTCACTCTCACACATGGTTTCTGGCTGACCACAAACCTACATTTACAAAGTGTTTTAATATTACCATGAACTTTATGGGGGTACACATGCCTCATGAGGTTTACATTACACACTCCAACTCTTGAAGTTACCAGACACATACTTTACAAAGACCACTACAAAACATTACATAGACTTGCTTACTAATACATGTAAGCGACACATACTACATGATCATGAGTCTATTATACAAACCC
Organism: Pinus taeda; assembly: GCA_000404065.3. Taxonomy (NCBI): domain Eukaryota; kingdom Viridiplantae; phylum Streptophyta; class Pinopsida; order Pinales; family Pinaceae; genus Pinus; species Pinus taeda. The sequence continues at coordinate 28,187 of APFE030132401.1, read as the reverse complement.
ACACAAACTTTCAACTAGCTATTCGTCATCCCAAATTTTCACTGTAGTTATTGCACAAAATCAATATTTGTTGCACTTCATATTTGACCACCGAGTGCCTTTGGTCTCTTCTTTCTTTTTCTGATTTAATTGTCTTGGATTCACCTGTGTGATTTGTTAGAGTAGCTAATTCCAACAAAATGACTCCATTGAGTTAGCTAGGCTCAATGTTTCTAATTCCAAAACATTTATAAACACCACTATTAGTTCTTCTTTGGAGTTTCTAAACATGCAATCATAACCATTTTAATAAATATCATTTCTACGTTGAGTTGATCAAGCTCAATGTATTTATCTTACCATACTCCAAGTAAATTAAGAAAGTTGAGGTTGCCACATCCCTCAGGCCATATATTTCTGATAAAGTCTTCAATCTGGTTCGCCTCATTTTCCAACCAGAACAATTCCTACCTCGCCAAAGTATTGGTATCTCATCCACCATCCTTGAATCCAAAAAACGATTCTAGAGGATAATTCCTTTTTCTCCAGAGCCAACTCGAACAATCCACCCCATTGCTTCTTGACCCTCTCCGCTACATTGCAAAAAGAACTAATATTTGATGCAGGTGATTCTGCATTATGTCTCGGCTCACAATAAACCATGCCCAAGGTTTTGTCGACTGATGCTAAACCATGACTACAAGAATCCTGTCCACTTCACTCTCACACATGGTTTCTGGCTGACCACAAACCTGCAATTACAAATTGGTTTTAAGATTACCATGAACTTTATGGGGGTACACATGGCTCATGAGGTTTACATTACACACTCCAACTCTTGGAGTTACCAGACACGTACTTTAGAAAGACCACTACAAAACATTACATAGAATTGCTTACTAATACATGTATGTGACACATACTACATGATCATGAGTCTATTCTACAAATGCACACAAAATTTCAACTAGCTATCCATCATCCCAAATTTTCATTGTAGTTATTGCACAAAATCAATACTTGTTGCACTTCATCTTTGACCACCAAGTGCCTTTGGTCTCTTCTTTCTTTTTCTGGTTTAATTGCCTTGGATTCGCCTGTGCGATTTGTTAGAGTAGCTAATTCCAACAAAATGACTCCATTGAATTAGCTAGGCTCAATGTGTCTAATACCAAAACATTTATAAACACCACTATTGGTTCTTCTTTAGAGTTTCTAAACATGCAATCATAACCATTTTAATAAATATCATTTCTACGTTGAGTTGATCAAGCTCAATGTATTTATCTTACCATACTCCAAGTAAATTCAGAAAGTTGAGGTTGCCACATCCCTCAGGCCATAGATTTTTGATAAAGTCCTCAATCTGGTTTGCCTCATTTTCCAACTAGAACGATTCCTACGTCGTCGAAGTACTGGTATCTCATCCACCATCCTCGAATCAAAAAACGATTTTAGAGGATAATTCCTTTTTCTCCAGAGCTAGCTCGAACAATCCACCGCATTAGTTCTTGACCCTCTCTGCTACATTGCAAAAAGAGATAATTTTTTATGCAGGTGATTCTGCATTATGTCCCTTATGATCCCATAGTTGTCAAAGTTCCCTCCTCGCTCTTCAGTTCCAAAATCCTAAGAGGAAATTAGTTGCACATTCCTTATATATTTTCCTTTACCAAAAGGGTTTGAAAAACAAGATTGGGAAACCGAAGGACACAAATATTTTCAATGAGTTCCATTCCTTAATCAGCTCTTCACAACATTCAGAGCACTCGACCTTCACAATCGGCCTCTTCAAACAAAAAATTAGCCTCAAACGACCTCTCTAGCCACAAATCGACCTCTTACTCTGCATAACAAACTCTAGTTTCTAGTTGGTACACAAATCTTAATAATACACCTCAGATCTCAATGCAGTTATGCAAATAATATAGGTGAGGGCTACAGGGCACATGCTCCAGCTGTTCGAGACTTATAAGGTCGAGTGTTCTATGAATCACAGATTTAATTCTCTTTCGAAGCCACAAGCCAATTCAAGTCTATACTTGTCTACGTCTACACATTTTTCAAGGAAAAAATAAGAACATATGTCCTCAATTCATGGTGATGAGACAACCTTTCATCTAGTCAGTTTCGTTAGAGATGAAAAAGACAAGCTTGATGAAGCAGAGATCCTATTGAAGGGTTATCATATCTTTCCACATAGGGAGTTCTCCACGCCAGGATCTACAAATCAACTAGTCCCCACAACTACAATGACGAGGACCTGACTCTTTCAATTATAGTTGGAAAGCTTCAAATCGTACAATGCCCCTTCACTTTATATTCTGCACGATGGGTGACAGTTCCAATGAACAAAAGCTCCATCTCATCAATCAATCGACTCAATTTATATTCGACTCACTACCTCTTTACATTTCTAATTTCCATTGCAATTGCAACACCTGACCAACAAACCTTCCCACTTGAACTCTGGTCCTTTATGGAAAAGGGATCGATTCTCACATGCAAATATCTCACGGACAAAAAAAATGCTAAAACAATACAAATATATTTTATTATTTCCCTTGGTCCATGAAGGGCCAAGGCCCAGGCCCATATGGGCTCCGATACCAACATAAAATTGAATAATGCATTATAATTGAACTATATTGATCAAATAATATTACATATGTACATGAGGTGTTGTCTTAATATAGGGAAACTGTCTTGGACACACAATCAATTGGTTGAGAGAATATCTCAACCACACAACAATCTAGGAAACATCTAGATCTTAACAACTCCTAAGGAATAGGAACAAACTCCTTTACATAGAAAGAGTCACAACTGAGACAAGTAGGAACTAAATTCCCAAGTTAAATAACATGGGTTAAAAAATCCATGGGTGAATACCATAAATCATTATGGTAAAAAATGAATGAATGATTGTACATGGTAAAATCTAATTGTATAATTATATTTTTTTTTCCTTCCACCTTTCAAATACCATGGGTGCATATCACGATTTACCAAAACCATGGGCTTGTAAACCACCAACAATAATTTTTTTATTAAATGTGGTAATGCACTGACATCCACCTAGACCATTGTGGGTTGTTATAGAACACAAAATCTCTCTAGTATTCCATTTCTCTATCCACTCAACTATTTTTCTCTACTATGGAAGAAGAATGAACTAGAATAGAATCAAACCCCTTTTCCTCCTAGCCTAATTATAACATAGCCTAATAGTAAAAAAGGGGTTAAATTTGACCCATTCAACCATCAACATGAGTTACAACTTGACTTTCTAGAGTCTTCTTCATCATGGTCATGTGGCTAGCTCCTTTTCCATGAGTAATTGGGCTAACATGGCATCATCTCAAATCATGGTGGACAAAATAAGAAGGTCAAATTTTGTGTGGCATACATTTTGCATATGGACTTTGTTTGAGGTTATTCTTGCACTGTTTGAAAGGTATTTGAGTGTAGAAAAATGCTAGGGGATTTGACACAAGTGAGAGTTTTTGGACCCCAAAAAAATTCATTAAATGCCTCAAATTTCTTTTAGAACATTTTAAACCCCAATTCGTCATACTTGAATTTTTTAGTAAAAATGGTCTTATGAGCCGATTCCTCCAAATTTTCCACTTTGAAAGCATGGATATGGATGAAAAATAATATAATGATCCAATCCAGATCATATGCTCAAGTATTTTTTAGGAGAAAATAACTCCTCAAGAAATATCATTATTCTAGAAGACAATGAATATATTTTACACATATGTAGAAGGCCCTATAAGAGGAGTGTTTCAGATTTAAAGGGATTTAACTATACTTTATTGCATGATGAAGGATCGTAATTAATAAGGGTTTATTAGCTTCAAATGATATATTAATTACCATAACCAATCATGCACATGTACTCACTTTGATTCTCATTTGATGCTTGTAATGTACCTTGAATATCAAATATGAATTTCCCTCTTGTTAAATAAAAGCATAGAATGTAGTGTCAAGTTCACATTGATATGGTGTCAAAAATGTAATGAGAAGGAAGTATAACTTGAAAATATCTTTTCCAAATATAAATCACTTTTTTGATGTATATTTTTCTTCTAATCAGCCTCTAATTGAAGAAGTCAACAAGTGTCATAGGAAAAAAAAAAAAAAAAAAAAAAAAAAAAACATATTTGATAAGAGTTCCTCTCAGCGGGGTTGGGTAGATACAAATAATAAATTGTAGCTAATGGTCCTAAATTTTCCAAAATTCTTACTTTGAAGCCACCATAATATTGTACATGTCTAATAAATTTAACTATAATGAAAAACACTATTAAGGGAGGATTTTTACTTTAAAATGTGGGAATCCACTAATGACTTCTAAAAGAGAGGACTTTCTAGTCATGACTTTTAGACTTCTAGAAGGAGAAATTGGCATTTCTAAAAGTCTAGGCATTGGAGAGGTAATGAGAAGAAGCAAATATCGATTATCACACTCCAAGCATGGGGATGATGAGGTCACAATAGAAGAATAAGCCATTATAGACATATTTATATGGAATAGAGCTTAAGACAGTCTTATAATTAAGCCTTCTATTCGAATACACAAATATATGGGGATTCGAAATAAAATATGTTGTACTAGAAATAAAAATGTAAGGTGTAAGAATGGTAGAGATCTTTCACAATATAATTAATAATGAAATGTGTTTAGTTTCATCCTCAACAGTGAGCTACTTATTGACATACAAAATGGGATTTATGAATAATGTATGAGAATGTGCATAGGTTTATACTTGCATTTTTGTATGAAATCCTTATATACTATATATCAAATAAAGATGAGGATCTTTATTTTCTAAACACTAAAGTTGAAGATTAATTAGAATTCCAACAAGAAAAGAGTCATAAAAACCTTCCCATACGTTTCATCATGGATAGAATTACACACCCTTCTTGGTCATGATAAGGTGTTTCCTTATCCAACTGTCATCGCTTAAGGGATGTTAAACCAACATGTATGTTATTGTAGACATTCTGATTCAATGTTAAATATGTTGGATAAGGGAAATGACATGGCATTAGTGTTTTTGGTTTCTGTCATTCATTGTTGAAGACATCACTTAAGTGAGACAGGGATTTCCAAAAAAAAATATATTATGGTGTGGTAGATTTTTACTTCTATCATATGCCTTGTCTCATGCATGTGTATTCTAATAAGTATAATGTTTAATATTATGCTTAATGCTAGTTTAAATATGCATTCTACATTGAGTGATTACAAGTTGTGCACTCCTCTATTCAAGCTTCCTAGGAATAATATGTTTAGTGGTAAGTGCTTATTAATTTTTGCTTTACATTTTATTTCAAGAATAGTAGTTATAAATACAGATGTAGTTGAGTGATAATGTTTTTAAACACTGATAATGTTTACTAGAGTTGAAATCCATGGACTTCTCCACCACTTGTAAATACATCAAGATTACATTTAATAGATTAGAGCATCTATTCTGTCTATTTCATTCACCAAAAATCAAACTTTTATGCCATTATTATTGACCATGTTGCTAAACTTGTAGCCATTTTCCCTCTCTCTAAGTATCAAATAAAATGTTATTAAAGTGAATAATCACTACAATTATGCAATCAATATTGTTAGCATATTTCATTGATCATGATTTGGTATGAGAAAGAACAATCAAATCCAAATTGGAAGAATGCCCTATATTATCTTATGTTTTTAGCTTAAAAAAACTTTTGGACATAATGAGAAGCATGCAATAAAGATGAATTCAATCTCTTAATATAGGGAGGTAAAGGTCCATCTAATAATACTTGGACATAACAAGGCAGATATCACCTACTCATGAAAAGCATTTTTCTATCATTTGTATTGATAAGGCAAGCTAGCATTATGGAAACGAGGAATAATAAAATGGACCTAAATCCCTATTATACCATGAATGATGATTTGTTATTGCATTTTGAAATAATGGTTAGTTAAATAAAGTTGAAGTTCAAAATGAAGTAACTATAAAGGATTGTGCACATTGAAAAATTGAACTTACAACTAAATCAAAGAAACATGTAAAAGGATTCATCATTATACAAAAGTGCATGCCACCAATTCAAGCCTTAAAATAGAAAAGAAGTTTATGAATGTGACACAAAACCTTCAATTGTTTGTAAAATAAATAAAATCCTATACATCTTTGCTTCAATCACAAAAGCTATCTATGAGATTGAGAAAGTTAAATGAATCTCAATTGTATTTTGAGTCATGCCCAATGACACGATCATCTTAATCCAAACTTCAACTAGTTTAAAGCTATTGTCTACTGAAGATATCAAGACCTTCAAAGTATGGAATTTGTTCTATTTTTTAAACATATTGATTTGAGTAAGAAAAAAAATCCAAATAGTGACAAGGTTAAGTCTTTCAAAGAAGATACTTAATTAATCATGTTACTTACAAAATATTCAAAGTTATGGCATAAAAGAATATATTCAATCAACAAGTAATCAATTTGATACCAAGCCAACAAGTCTCATAGGAAAAAAAAAACATATTTGATAAGAGTTCCTCTCAGCGGGGTTGGGTCGATACAAATAATAAATTGTAGCTAATGCTCCTAAATTTTCCAAAATTCTTACTTTGAAGCCACCATAATATTGTACATGTCTAATAAATATAACTAGAATGAAAAACACTATTAAGAGATGATTTTTACTTTAAAATGTGGGAATCCACTAGAGACTTCTAAAAGAGAGGACTTTCTAGTTATGACTTCTAGACTTCTAGAAGGAGAATTTGGCATTTCTAAAAATCTAGGCATTGGAGAGGTGATGAGAAGAAGCACATATTGATTATCACACTCCAAGCATGGGGAAGATGAGGTTAGAATAGAAGAATAAGCCATTATAGACATATTTGTATAGAATAAAGCTTAAGATGGTCTTATAATTAAGCCTTCTATTTGAATACACAAATATATGGGGATTCTAAATAAAATATGTTGTACTAGAAATAAAAAATGTAAGGTGTAAGAAAGGTAGGGATATTTCACAATATAATTAATAATGAAATGTGTTTAGTTTCATCCTCAACAGTGAGCTACTTATTGACATACAAAATGGGCTTTATTAATAATGTATGAGAATGTGAATAGGTTTATACTTGCATTTTTGTATGATATCCTTATATACTCTATATCAAAAAAATATGAGGATCATTATTTTCTAAATGCTAAAGTTGAAGATTAATTAGAATTCCAACAAGAAAAGAGTCCTAAAAACCTTCCCGTACGTTTCATCATGGATATAATTACACACCCTTCTTGGTCATGATAAGGTGTTACTTGAGCCAGACCTACAAAATCCAAGGAAAGCAAGATTAATAAACAAAAATAAACACAATTGTTTTTTAAATAATTCCTTCAATCTTACACTAAAATCAATATTTATATCTATTTTTACTTTTATATATATACTAAATGTGTGACAAGTTATAAGGTTACAATATTGTTAGAAGTAGATTTTGATAGTATAGTCCCAACTATATAGATTGCCAAAAATACCCATTGGAGGATTCTTGTATAGTCTCTATCCAAAATTGCATAAAGTTGCAAATATCATTTCACATGAATCTGATATGCATATGAGAGAAAAAAAATATAAGAACTCAACAAAAACCTAAATCTAAAATGTTTAAGGGTTCAACTCATAAATTAGTTGAAGGCGTGAAAATTTTATTACTACCTCATGCTTCCCTTGGCTTTGAGAATGCACTGTTTTCTACTAATGAGGCTAACCATAAGAAGGTGGAAGCTCATATGGCCCTTCACTAGCTTCCATCCTGCATTTTGAATTCCCTTATTTCATTTAATCAGTAAACACATCACACACAACATAGTGGAAAAAAATTAAAATTAGAAATAAAAAATATCATATATTAATATTGTTGCACGATACATAAAAGAACATCAAAAGTAAAACGTATATGTCAAAGTGCATCATACATACACCACCTTTCTTTTGCTACACTATTTCTTTCTATGTTTTGTTAGAATCTCCACAATTCTAATGTTGGGATGTTCTTCTTGATGTTCTTCTTTACTCAATTCAAGTGGTTGTCTACAATGAAAACTTTATGCCTTTATGCATATGTCTAATTAGGACACACATCTACAATTAAAGAAAAACATTTATAACTCAACCTCTTAGCATTATATGAACATAGAAAATATAATTCATAATTCATTTCATTCATAGTACCGAGTGTAGTAGACATGGTGGTAGGGTTAATGTTTGGTTGATCGCCACTAATAACCCCAAAAATGGGTGCTTCATCTTCATATTCCTATAATATCATTTATAGTTGTTTTATAATCCATAATCCATAAACCCTTTGAACATCTAATTACCATATTTTTTGAGTGTTCATAAACCTCTTCATATTTTAAATTTATATTGTGTTTATACATAATAATAATTAGATTGATTTTTAAATAAGACCAAGATTATATTAAAAATGTTAAATATTAAATGTTAAAAATTACATGTTAAATGTTTATGTTTATGCTTTTACGTGAGATCTATCCCATACCGGGTTGTAGAGCACCTCTCAGTGCAATGAATTAAAGAATGCTCAAAACATTCATATTTCATACAACGTTTACAAAACATTCATGCAACAAACAACTAAAATGTGTACTTTATTATAAAAATCAAAGAAGTACCTTTATTACTTTCCTAATCATCATCATTAAAACACACATTCATCTACCCCACAAGTATACTATAGTGGCCAATCATATTCTTCCTTATCTAGCACATGATTAAAGAGTGAATTTTCTAAATCCTTTATAGTAGAGGATGACTAAGCCATTTCTAATTTGGGTCGACTTGTTGGACTAAATGATGCCATTGGGCACCTATAGTTCACTTAGCCACAAACATTTCTTTTGTGAGTATGACCTTCCTATTGTAGTTGATAGGAAAGTAGGCATCAAGAAGGTTGGTAAGAATTCTATTGGTGGACTTAACAAATTTGGAAATGATGAATGTACTAGTCCATGGGGAAAACAAGATCTTGTCTACAATCATACTAGATTTTTGTTCCCATTGGCCATGGTTGATGATAATGGAGGAAGTCGTGCTAAACCAACATGAACATAATATGGATGAGGATTTCCATTATATAAATTTGGTGGAAATTCATTCATAATGGCTTGCCAATTTTTAGTCCTTTGTACTAATGTACAATTATGATAATAGGGATTTTTTCAGATTTCATTTGACACACAAAATCATGTTTTCAATTTGAAAGATATAGAATGATAATATTTTAAATAAGGAAAATATAAAAATATTGAAAATGATCATATTCAAACACAATGATCAAATAATGATGATAAGATATAAAACACAATTAGATGTTTCACTAAATTCTATTCAAATTATAATGAACTAATAACTCCTTCCCCATAGTTATTGGCTTTATTTGACATACCACAACTTTATTTCTATCACACCCGTCAAACATTTAGTCGGGTAGCTTGTTTATGCTTCTATCTTGTTAACTATTTCTAAATCCCACAACATTTCTAAAATATTTGGCCCTTCCATCAACATATATAGTTTCTCCTTGGTTTTGGTTGTTTTCTTTAACCTTGCTATAATTCACAGAAATTGCATATCTCCACATACTCATTAGATATTAGGTCAACCATATCCAACATTTATAATCATATGCTGGGCCAACATATTTTATTGGTTTTACAATTTTTTTGTATAGAATCTTTACGCCATCCATGGAAAAGAGATCCAAACCATGTAAACTAGATGGAGCAATTCAACATGTTCTCCTATTAATACAAAAATTAGTGTGCAACTAATAAAGTGGGTTTGGTTCCTAGTTCATCTCATATTGTTTGTATATCAATGGAATTATTTGTCTATGCTAGTCTCATTGCCAAAAAACATGTTCCTACTTCAAAAGAAACAAATCCATGAATTTTGAAATTTTATTCCGACAATACAACCTTTGGTGGTTCTTAATGTCTTGACATTTCCATTTTTATTTTTTCTTTAGAATTACCATTGCTGTATAAATCAATATATGATATATATCTATTTTGTCCCTGCCCATCCATAATTTAGATTTAATGAAGAATGCAATAACCAAGTTGCAATAATATTGTGCCAATCATACTAATGCATTAGGTCTATCTCAAAAGTTTAATCTAAGCAAGCACCCATAAAGGCCATGATCAAAGGACTCATAAAAAATAAAGGAGTTTCCATCTAATAATTGTAAAAAGGGCATGAATGTATTCAACTGTCATACATCATATCAATATTTTATTTGAGAAAATTTACAAGGGTTCTATTGAGTCATAGAAATGTTATGTTTTGTTATACCTTTTCTTTAGTCTTTGCATAATTTTTCTTATCTACCAACCAAAAGTTAGGGAATTTTTATGAAGTAGGATGAGCTTTGACATGTGCTATATTGGATTATACTCTTTACATCTTATTAGACACTGTGGGTGTGTAAGTAGAATACTTTCATATCTTTTGACTATTTTTGTGAGTGATTGCATATTTCCATTACACTATTTTTCTCCAAGAGCTATGTGACAAGTATATACCATGGAAGCTGTAGAAGCTACATAATGATGTCCACCAGAAAGAAAGAACCCAATACACCTATTTAATTAGATTGTTGGGAACTCAAGCTGTCTTTTCTAGTTTGACTTCTCAAAAATGGAAAGGCATAACCATGCATTTTGTTTAGATTGAAAAGAAAAATACTATTATATAAAATTAGATGGTAAATAGTATGGCTCTAATCACTAATTCAAAGCTAGATTGTGTTAATTTTGGAACATAAATTCAATGTATAAAATGGAGAGCTAATTCTCATTTTAATATTTTGAACATATATGATGTATCAAAGTTTCATTTAATATATAGAGTAGTTGGTTTCCTTCATGAATTAGTATCCATATAGTTGAAGTTTGATTAATTAGCTATTGAGGCTTCTTGATACTCTGTTCCAGGAGGAGGGTTATTCAAGTGAGAAAGTATCATTCTCTATTTCTAGTTATATAGATTGTTAATGTTGCAGATAATTTCCTGATCATTTATATAGATTCTATTTGCATTCACATTTTACAAACTAAGTAGTTAACCCTCTCATGTTTGATGTATGCCCATAAAAATTGTAGAATATAGACCAATCTAGTGACTTGTTGATTTAGTTGTGTTGTTGCTATTTTCATTATTGTTTTAAAACTAAGTTGTCAACCTTCTTGTGTCTAATTCATGAAAATATAAACTGTAGAGTACATACTCAATTTGGAGATCTGCTAATTTATTTATGTTTCCACTATTTTCATTCTTATTTTCAATTAAAAATATAAATCATTTTACTCTTGCTTCGAGCTTAAGATAATTTCATAGCATAGGTTCGGAATGATGATTAGCTAATTATACTTTATATTGATATTAAATTATTTCAAATTATTGTTTAATGAATAAATAATAGAAATACCTTCCCTTGAATTAAATCAAAGAAGTTTGTAGCTTCACCATTTGTAGACAAACCTATGTTTGATAACAAATTGTAGCCTACATAGACAATGTGTGATAGCCTTGAACTAAAAGGATTTTCCCTAGTTTGAAAGGTAAATGATGTAGTGATTTGATTGTTTATTTAGGATAGTAACTTGTTCCAACATTTTAGTGCTATTTATAAGAAGGATATTAAAGGAACAATAGTACATCAGGTATTGGTTTTAATTGGAACCTAGTATCAGAATTATTGGAAGGTGGTCATTAACCAGACCTTTTGATAAATTTTGTCTATAATGTTTTGCATGTTTAATTTTAGAAGTACGAATAAAATTTCCTTAGAAACATGTAATGATAAGAAGTAATATGAGAGGTAAGAACCTACATATTCACCATCAAAGTTCTAAGGTGACCTTCTAATTGATTAGTGTCAATGCTTGTAGCTTGCATGAATAGATAAAAGAATCCCCAAATATCTAGTTTAGTAAGAGCCACCCATAATACTAATAAATTTGTAGGTGGATGAGTAGGATATATATTAAGAGGATGGAAAGATCCCCCAAAAGGGAAAATTGTAGCACCCTCTCCTTCCTATCTCACTGTTGGAGATAGAAATTGACTACATCACCCCTTGAAAAGGATAAGGAGAGATGAGAAAATTAATTAGTGGGTATCCTACCTTCAAAGTTAATTCTCAAGACAACCCGATAGAGAACCCTATAATTTCTATAGGTTTCGAAGAGTTAGAAGTTGTGGAGAGACCGTATTTCACTGAGGTCATCATGGATGAAGAGGAGGTAGCTTAAGTGTGACCTTTGAGTTTTTAATTAGAGATATTAGAGGTGAGACCTTGATGAAAAACATCCCTCTCTTTTCGCTTCCCAAATCTCATGGGGTTTCAAGTGAATATCCTAACACCTTTTTGTTTGAATTTGATTTTTTATGCTAAATTTATGAGTATATTTTTGGTGCCCAAAAGATGAAATTACTTCTAGCTACCCTCAAAAGTGTTGCATTATATTGGTTCATGGGGCTCTATGGAAAATATGTCAACACTCGGACTGAATTAAAGTATAAATTGTTATATAGGTATCAAGACTATAACAAGGGGAGATATCTTTGAGAAGAGATATTTAAAATTTCCTAGAAGGAAGATGGTATCCCATAATATAACATATAACAATTTTAGTACAAGATCCAAATGTCCAATATTAGGTTGGAAAAAAAATACCTTATGAAATATCGTATTTAAGGAGGTAAAAGATGAATATATAGATCTCCTAAATGTCATGGTTGGGGGAGACATTTCCAAGAAGAAAATGATGATATCTGTGAGCTATGTAGGAAATATTCAAGAGGTATTTGCAAGCAAGCAAAGGATCATGATACATTCTCACAAGACTCGCCGAAGTGACAACAAGAATAATTACCTGTGAAGAACTAGGTATGACAAGAAGAATTACCCGTGACGACTAACATCGTTTGGAGTAGGATACCCAACCAGAATATGACCAATTGCCAAATCGGTGATCTCAAAGATATGCCTTGGCTGCAATAAACACATAATATGATATATTCATGGCTTTGGAGATAAAAAGTGTATGAAATTTGTGAAATATCAAATGTAATGCATGAAAGGTTCCATCACATCAAAGGGAAATAAGTGATCCATTGAAAAGAAAGTAATAGTACTGTCTTAGAAGAGACACATGAGCAATACAACATAATCACTAATTAACCTACAAAATAATTCACAAGATAAAAATGATCGTGATATCATAAACAAAACACATTCAAAAAGATACATACTAAAGAAAACAAATTATTTCATTAGCATTAGCATAAATGAAACAACATACATTGGAAATATATAAAGAATAGTCTTACTACATCCATAACATATGCATGAAGGCCTGCCAACTCTGGGAGCTTCTCATTATAAAGTGAAATTTCCAAGCATACAATTACATTGATGAGACACTAGCCCCAATGGTGGAACATGAAGCCAACACTTGCTTCTCCAACAAATGATATTCCTCCTATGCTAGACTAGAGAATCCAAGGGTTCAAATCTCTTGTTCCAAGCCCTTTTCTTGAGTTATGAGGGTTTATTTATAACAAATGAGATAACCCTTCATCTCCCTTTGTGACATTTGAGTTTCTCTCATGACTCTTGGACTTATTTTTTCTTTATTCTAACTATTGACTATTCATATTCCACATTTAACTCTTGGACTTCCACTTACATGTTTTATTTTTAAATATAATTAGACAAAACCCATATAGGACAAAAATTGGTAGAACCTAATAAGACAAAAACCATATAGAACAAAAATGGGTAGAACCTAATAAGATAAAACCCATATAGAACAAAAATGGGTAGAACCTAATAAGAAACACTAGATACATTAAGCTTTAGTTTGAGGAAACTATATCTCAACAACTTCAACTTGTCATTTTGTAGTCACATATTGATGCCAAGCTTCATATTGTGTAATTGTCTCCTCAATCTTTGCAACAAGGCTAGGCTGAAAACAAACTCTAGCTTCCATAGAATTTGGGTAGATGGTTTTGGAACCAATTTGTGCTTCATTTTATAATAAGAACAACTTCATATTGACCTTAGCAAGACCACCTATGTACTTCTGCATATTGGGTATGTTAACCTCCAAGTCTTCTTTAGTAGTGATTTGCTTCAACTGGTTCAAGTATTCCTCAATCTCTTGCTTGACAATGTTTCTTCCCTTTATCTCTATAAATGGCCCTACTGAGGGGATCTTGTGTGCTTGAACCAAGGAATCCAAACTATTATATAACCATGCATAAGCAAATAAAATGTTGGAGAGAAAGGTGTTGCGTTGTTTGTTGCTTTGTATGAGTATTCTGACGTCAGCCTTTTTGAACTCTGCTTCTTGCCTCGTCTTCTTGGCTAATTTTGTTGGTGCACTCCTATACATATTTCCCCTTTCATAGATCGTAGTAATAGATACATGAATGACTTTTAGGGCTTTCACACTTTCCCGTGATTTCCTTTGCATATCATAGAAGGGAACTACTTCTTTATGTAAAGTGACCAACTCATCATAAAGATGCCTCATAGTGTCTCCAAATGCTTGGATCTCACCATATATAGCTGCTTCAAGCTCCTTCAAGCAAGCATGTACGAAAGACAACCTTTGATTTTTTGCTTGGATTTGTTCCATTTGTTGCTTTGCAACTTCCATATCCTTTGCCATTTGTTTTCTATATGCCATTAGGAAATTTGTATTTTCTTTTGAAGCTCCTATAAATAATAAGTTAGCTGTGGCAATTGTTTGAGGATTCCTTCTAGTGTCAGTGACAATCACCCTTTCCGTGTGAATAACAACATGACATGCTAGATCATTGGGGAAATATTTCTTCCTTTCCTGTAAAATTATATTTTGGAGCTCATTAAAGCCTAGGCTAGAAATATCCATGATCAGGTCATCATCTAGAGGAGATATTTCTTCTTCACTACCTAGGGCTTGCCCATTCATAGGGGGAGGTAGAGGCTGAATGACGATCTGTTCTGTATTAGGAATGAGGTCAACATTTTGGTTCTATTCCCCTTGTTCTATATCCATGTCCTAGGCCAATATCTGCTCCTTAATCTCTTGAACAAGCTCATGACCCCACTTTTGTATGATCTCTTCTTCTCCAAGTTGTTTTTTCTTTTCTTCTTTGGCTTGTTTCAGTTTGTCTTGTCCTTCTTCCTTTGTCATCAATTCTTTTGGTGCCTTATTTTCTTCTTATTACTTTATTTCATGCTCTTCCTCTTGCTTCCGTTCTTCCTCCCGCTTCATTTCCATTTCCTGTTTCTTCCTATTCCTTTATGTTGCCAAAACCACTTTTAGAATAGCTAGATCGCCTTTGACCTTGTGGCTTTGCTGCTCTGTAGGGTTATGGGAAACCTTCCTCTTATACTTAATACTAACTGGGGTGTGTTCTTCTAGCTGCTTTACTTCCTGGTAACGCTTTGTTCTGGAATTGTGTTGGAAGGGCCTGCTTAGTCGCCTAGTGCATGTGGCCGAGAGGCATTACATCAATTCTTTATATTTTATTCCTCTAGCCTAACATACATCCCATATGGCCAGACAAAGTGCAACTTGGCACAATGTTTCTTGCAAAATCCTCTAGGATTTTACTAATGAAAATCTATCCTACCAAGCCTGAGGCTTTCTAATTTTGTGACTTCAACTTCTGTAGCCTTCAAGTTCTTAATCTCATCAGATCCCACTTGTAAGGGAATAACAAGCCAAGGTGCCTTCTTATTCTGTTGTAGTATCACAATTAGGCATATGACAAGATGATAAGAAACTTCTTGCATGACTACCTTGTCCATTGAATACGTCGGCAAGAGATGAGATTTTTTCCGACAACTAAACATCTGAGGTATGTGCCATCTAATGAGGCAAACCAATCCGTAACTTCTGACACTTAACACATTGCATCACACACCATGCAGGGAGATTCTTCTTCAAAGATCATCTAGTATAGGACCTTAAAGAAGTGATCATACAGTTTTTCAAAGACTCCTCTATAGTTGTATTCTGCTAACAATTTGCAATAAACATGGATAGGAGGCTCTCTCGGTTTCCATTTCCAATCCATTTGAGGGAAAGCATTGCAAGCACATATTCCATCCGACAGGTAGGCATACATTTATAATTGTTGTTGCTTGACTTTTGGTAGATTTTTTGTCTTGTTCACGTTAACCTTTAGTTGTTGAGACACAATATTAGACCAATTAAAGGTATTCCCTTTCGAGAAAATATGATATAGCATTTAAACCCATCATTCTGAGAAGGA
Organism: Pinus taeda; assembly: GCA_000404065.3. Lineage (NCBI taxonomy): Eukaryota > Viridiplantae > Streptophyta > Pinopsida > Pinales > Pinaceae > Pinus > Pinus taeda. The sequence continues at coordinate 11,819 of APFE030132401.1, read as the reverse complement.
TTCAGTATTCTTGAGTCCATAACTTGACAAAACAACACTATCAAGTATTGGAACACCTTTCTGAGTGATTTGGTCTTGTAAGTATTTTTTGATGTCTAGTGAAACTTATAAGATAAATTAACTAAACTATTGGAACCCATGCTTCTATAGAGGAATTGTAAGGGAGAATCCCCTGATTCCTCTCTTGTTGATTATTATATTTCTCTAGAATAAGAAACTTGAATTGTGGAAATATTTCAAAGGGGAATGTTTTTAAATTGTAAGAAAGGGAATCACTAAAATGTAGTTACACTAATAAGTGAATTAAGAAATGAAATGGTAGATTGCATACATACATTTTAAGCATAACATAATGATGTTTTCTAGTTTAAAAATGATGTAACCGTGGCACAAAAATTATGATTATCATGATAGTTCATGTAATTGTGGATTGAGGCTATGTGTGAAGGGATGATTGGGGATGTTGAGGATGTAGTTACCTGTGGTGGAAATCTTCACGTGGAGGAAAATGGAAAGAGGATGATTGTTGGAAGGTTGATAAATGGATCATTTGAGCTTCCATGAAGTATCAATTTAACAAATGACATTAATAATGATGACAACATTCATGTAGGTATGAAATTTGTCATGCCATGACAACACATGGTTTGAAGGGAATTGGGTAAAAATCCATTTCAAATATACACTTGTGTGTTTAAAGATATTTTCATGATTGAATGCTTGTATGTCATGGATAACCCAAGTGTCTGCAGCTGTAGGTAGAAGTTGTCCAAGTGATCTTCTTCATTCATTGTGTTGTCAGGGTTGAACTTTGTGCTCATTCTCTCCAACCGTTTTGGCATTTTGTGCAAAGGACCCAGGAGAACCAATAGTCCTTGAGTCAACCATTCCAAATTTTGGTCAACCATGTCTTCTTGCTCTTCGTCTTGCTCCTCTTCTTCAAAATCTGACGGTTTTGACTCTGAGTCTATTGGTTCGTCTCTGCCTCTGCCTCCTCCAATGCCTTCCCCTTTGCTTCCTGTACCGAAGTCCGAGCCCAAGATTACGAGGGTGTCTCGTTGTCCCTATTAGAATACTGGAGGTTCCTCTCTGTTCTCAACAAATTCTGCCAGAACTTCAAGTGTGGCAAGAACTGCTTCTTCCATTGATAATACAACAACCCCTGTGTGAGTGCTTTTTGGATATCCTGACGCGTATGGAAGATGTTGTATTCCTGGGATCAGTCTAACTGCTTTCATGAACTGACGAGTGATGGGACAGATGGATCAAAGATGTTGATAGGAAATTTCGTGTTCACATCTAGGAGGTGAGGAGTAACCAACTTAAGAGTCACTTGTAAGTGAGAGGGAGTGCAAGTTACTTCCTTGACCAAATGATTGATGAGTTGGGGTGAGAGGACATTTAGCCATAAAAAACTAGCGGGCCTTCTTCTAGTGCCAGAAATGTTTACAGTGTTGGACTCGCCAACATTCAAGGGATCTTCTGGATATGAAGTCCCAACTAGACTGCACACCATTTGGTGTAGGAGTCCCATCCAGTATGATGGCCCAGTTGCAATTATCTTAAATTTTTTCCTTAGCTATTGATTGTCAGCATGAGAGAGTGGTCTGTTTTGTCTTCAAACAATAAGGTTCAGATCCTTGGTGAGTGTTAGTGTTACTTGTGTTGAGGTTCTTTCGCAATACAGAGAGAGGGTGGGAGTAAGTCTCCAATTAGAAGGGAGGAAGTCCCAAATCTATTAGAGACACACAACACAATAGGACATGCATATCTTTCTGAGGAGAAATCAACATGGATACGACAGTCACAACACATAAGGGAAGATAGCACGTAAAACACCCAATGGGATAGTCCGTGCGAGTGTGATGATTGTTATAACAAGTTTACGTGAAAGATTCTGTTTGATGTGTAGGGAGGTAACCAACATGGGAAAGAAAATGTTAACAACTTATACAACACATATTCATAAATTTTTGTATTAGAACAACTTAATGAGTTCAATTGTTTAACACGGGTTAAAGCAACATATATTACAAGTGTTCAAGATTAATATTACAAACATTTACAACACATGTGTGAAAACATGATAGCCCATTATCAGGCTTCTGAATTAAGTGAAAGTTCCAAGACACATAGATAAACCATACACTACTAACCGAGTGAGTGGGGCATTGGAGCCACTACTTGCTCCTCAAAGAAAAGATTACAGACTCTCAAGGCTATGTGGGAGGAGCCAAGGTGAAAAGTCCCAAGCATGTACAAATGAGGGGGTATTTATAACAAAGTGTAAAACTATCCCTTGTGACTATTTGACTTCCCTCATGATTGTTTGACTTATTTGACTCTTCAGCTTTACATGAATCTTCGTATGACATGTGGGTCTCTTACACTTCCACATTACATTACATTGATTTACACAGTATGGCCCACAATAGTGATATGACCGACATGACTCATGACATGAATCAACATGACATTGTTGGTATGTTCATGCTGCTGCTGGTGTGCATATTAAGCTGCAATGTTGCTGAGTGATGGATGTCCTCTTGGTGTATCACAGCTTCACCTCTGCATGGCGAGGTGTGAAGAGTCTTTAATGGTCATTGGGGTTTGTTTAATGTCGTATGTGTACGTTGCTCCTTGCTTGTACTTTGGCATGCTTGACATGTTCGTCCATTCGTGAACACATCTCCTCGCATGCATCGTTTGTTCATTTGTTTGCGAACACATCGTCTTGCTTGTACTCTCCTTGTTCATCCCATATGTCGTCACGTCATGTTTATTCATGTACCTATATCTGCAGTCACTTATGATGACATGACATCAAATCCATAAACCTCCTAGTCTACCATGATGCACGATCGTTCACTTTCAGATGTAGGTGACTGGGAGAGAGGACAAGCCCGCGAAACTGCACAAGGCAAGTTTCAAGCTGGGATGCGATCTTCAGGAACTATTGGTGAAAATTGCGCAGAGGTCACTGGGAGACTGAGATGGACAATTCGGATCAGTAGTGACTGTCTGTCGGATTTGGCTCGGCTGGAGGGAAAATCTATGCAATTTTTGGAGGGAGTCAGTGTAGGCTAAGGGGCTTGGCAGAAAAAAACTGTGAAATTCCTTGAGGGAGTTGGTAGTGGGCTGTGGGAAGTTTGGCAACAAAAACAACGCAATTCCTATAGGGAGCTAGCAATGGGATACGGGATTGTAGGTGACAAAAATTGCACAATTTCTAGGAGGTTGACTTGTTGAACACCTCTGCACAGTTTATGAGCTGAGTGGGATGTTGGGTTGCTGAGGGGCTTGCTCATGAAATCTACGTAGTTTTCTGGGTGAGCATCCGGTCGACTGATTGGGAAAACTACGTAATTTTTTAGGGCAGATAGGGACAGACACTTGGTGTCTATCAAGCTTGTCTTTGTAGTTTCCTCAGTCAATGGAGTAGGCAAGGTTTGCAGCTTCTACGCAATTTTCGAGGGGAGTGAGTCCCAGGGTCACTGCCCAGTCAAACTCTCTGGTTGACCAACAAGAAGTTGGTTGATCAACTTGCAGGCATGAGGGTTTAGTTTTGGGTGACAGTCGGTTGAGTCGATTGTAGGGTGGAGGTCCGTTTGTTAGAGGGTGATCCGGTCATTAGAACTTCAACAAAATGAGTAAGTGTGTGAGCGAGTGAATTTTTTCATACGTGACCTTGCGAACACAGACTCAACATAACTTGACGACAAGGCACCTCAAACTATCAAGACACCATATGCTCAACATGACTAACCGACGGTGCGAGCGACAAGTGCGACGCTTGTGATGGACCATTGAACAACCACGACGACACCTGTGCAACAGTGCATACAACTTCATGTGTGAGTGCGACGAATTTTTACATAGCGAACACAACATGAACACATGAACCGAAGGCCATGCACACAACCAAAACATGGTTGCAAATGTGACATTGTGACCAACATGCAACAAGCTATCCATTGAACGGTTAAGAAAAGAGGGTGCAAAGTCTAAACACGAGCCCATGGGGTGAGCCCGAGTGATTGCAAACATCAAGTAAAAACTCAAGAGAGGCTCCAAAATTGTATGCATGCCAAAATTTTGAAGGGTGTTGTAGCCGCTACAACATAATCCTAAAGGCGAACACTCCATTAAGAATGCTTATTTATAACTATAAATTTTTTAAGATATCAATCTAAATATACTCATTATCTCCTTTCCCAAATGACATTGGGAGTATCAATCTAAAATAACCCACAAAGATATAGAAAATGGAGAAGGAAAATCGTATCTCTGTTATATATGTCTACTAAAAGGCCTACTACAACCATCGTCAAAGTTTTTCAATATAGTAAAATAAACTTCCTTATTTTTAGTATGCAACATATCTCCATAAATATAAATGTTTAAAACATGGTGTACAATATATATTGTAATAAGGATTCAAGGTGACAATCCTTCTCAAATAGGAAAATGAGAAGAATATCCTAAAGATGAGAAAATAGGGAATTTGGAAACAACATTGAAGATTTATTCTAGAAAGGTTCACAAGAGCACTCCATGATTTCGATAAAATAAGTTGATTCTTCCTTACTTGACATAAAATGGTTTAGATGAAGGAATTAAAGAGAAGGTATCTCTGATTAGATGTTAGATAGTTATTGATTTATTAATCATTTCACATGTTTTTTCTTCAGGTTTATATCAAAATCAATATAAATTGCGTAGTGATAAATCTATGAGGCCTTTAACAATGAAAAAATTGTATATTAATATGTAAGATTAAATTCTTGACATGAGAGGTAAACTCATGTTTAATATATTTGAATTCCATTTTTCGCAACATTATGTAAACTAAAAGGAGGTCTTATGTGCATGTGTAAAATGTTCATTACATCTCTTTATGGACCATAAGAGAAATAAATGGGCTTACTTATATGCATGAGAGGTTTTAATTTTTTTTCATGGATAATGGAAGAGTTTTGACTTTTCTTTTCAATGGTAATTATAAATAAAAGTTGAATTAATAGATATTTTATGGCTAAAAATTAAATGATAAAGGTATTTGTTTGACTTTCTAATAGCCTTGGTGATGCATTTTTCTTTCCTATTTAGATTATGTAAAATAAATTCTATTTTTATGTATTTATAAGTAAATTATTTAAAGTAGACATGTCTTTATCATTTTAAATATGATGTATTAGCTAGGAGAAATGTGGAAACATGAATTTTAGTGACTCTCATGACAAGTATGTGGAAAAAATAAAATTTCTTGAGTTCCTTAATTAGAAATGATCAAATATATTATTTGTTAAAAGGTTAAATCAAGTATAGTATGAATTTTGTATTATTTAACTCATATTTATTATTAAAAAAAAGATAAATTTACTCCACAATTGCAAATAAAGAACCAATATAACACCAAATGTTATAGCCCTATTACTAGAAAAAAGTTCACTTAGCCTCTTTAAGGGAGAACTTCCAATAGAGAAAATCCCCAACTACAAGTAACTTCACAAGCCTTATTTTACATTTCTTCCTCATCCTTAGAGAGAGAAATTTCTAATTTAAATTGGTAAGATTTGCTATAAATATTAAATTTAAATTGCTTGAAACTCTCATAACTTTGGTGATAAATTAAAATTGATTAAAATATAAATTTTAAGTTATATTAAGTCTAAATTAATTATAAAAAATTCTGACTTAAGTTTTTGAAATTTAACAATAGATTGAATTTTATAAACCAATATAGAATTTTATAAACAATTATAGTTTCAACCATATTAAACTTTGTAATTTATACAAATATCTTTGCATTTTTTTTAAAGTAAGTCGTTTTGCATGTAATTTCATATATAAAATTTTGGTATAAGTTCACCAATATATAATCTATAATAAATATGATTTCATAAAAAAAAACATTATGATGATAACCATCTAACAAACATAAACAACATCTAAAATACACATTCAAATTTGCTAACCTCATCTAATTATATACACCTCTAGCACATATAAACGTCATTAGCTAGCACACAAATCTAATAATCTAACATGGCACCATCATCATGATCACATCAAACAAAACAAAAGCATTGTAATCTAACAGCATCACCACACACATCCTCAAATATAAATCTCATGTCAAATAATTGTTATCACATACACATCTATTGCAAGTACATTAAATGAGTATATCTAACATGACCTAACAATATACAATCAAGACCAACATATATATTAAGTACATCAAAATCATATATATATAGATAATATATATATATATATTTTATATACAAACAAGTCAAATATTTGATACAATAGTAGTAGTGGTAGCCTGGTCTATAGTAGAAGACAATGGATGGTCAACTGCCTCAACAATCGAACTATGATGCAAAGGAGAAGGTGGACAGTCTTCTCTCTAAGGAGAAACAAGAGGAAGTGGGTGATCATGAGGTGAATGATGAGGAGGTGGAGAACTACCAGAAGGACCACCTGCACCCAAATCATGATCCAATGGGGTAGTATGTTTGGGTGAAGACTGTGTATCTAGAGGATCACCACCTTGATCACCGGAAGGATCACCACCCTGATCATCATGATTCAATAGGGTAGTATTGGATGAAGACTCATGTGTATCTACTACATGCCCATCCCTCCTCGTTGCTAGTAGCCTCGTAGCTTTGATGATATGATGCATAAGACTCATCATATCACGCAGACAATCCCTTAAGAGCTTGAGGAGCCCATGATCTACCATGATGTATCCAGTTGTCACAGGGTAGAATCCCTCCTCCACCAAAGGTCTAGAGAGTTGGTTGTAGTACTCCATCCTGAATTTTACAGTAGCCCTACGTGGTCGCATGCCCGCGCATGCCCGCACCCATCTACATTTGAGGTTCTTCCTCACCCGCCATGACCTCAACCATCTCTGCATTTGCATCTAATGGGGGAGGAGGCATGTCCCCAAAGAATGTGCCAATATCTACAAAATATATAGTACATAACATTAATTAGACAATTTCATTAAACAATTTAATAGAAAAAGTTAAAGAACGTTTTAGAATAAATTGTATTCTAATTAATTAATACAATAAAATGAAACTAGATTAATATAAAGAAAACACTAATATTACCTTTATCATCTACATGCTAATCCAGTGTGAAGATTATGTTGGGAAATTGTCACTAATCCATCCTTGCATAAGGACACGACATCAAGACAAACATGTGGTCAACCTCTCTAGCTAGTATCCCCAATGCCTCAGCAGCAATTGTGGTTGGATACTCTGGCTGGTCCCTCTTGGGCATCATCTTGCCCCACATGTGGATCCACACCTTAGTCATTGGCCTAGGAGGGCAATGTTTAAAAGTAGACCTCATCTTTAGAAACCTCTCAAAAAATAAAGAAAAAATCTTTGAAGAAAAAGGGAAGTTCGACCTCCCATGTACATGACATCTATCTAAAGCCATACAAAACTACTGCAAAAAAATGGCAGAACATCTGATACATCATGGCCTCTACACCAAAGAATTGACATAAAATAAAAGAGGGCAACTAATGCGTTTCCCATCGCTAATATAGTGTGCAATGGTAGTCACTAATAGTGAGAGGCACCTAACCTCCTCTACACCAAAAGAAGTGATTTGTAGCTGTCCACCAGACACTTGAAAATATACTGGATACACTACATGATCACCAACATATCTCTGAGAGTAGGCAAGCTGACTCTTTGCTGCAACACCATGTGGAACATTAGGGAACAAGGGAAAATACTCCCCTCTCCTGGATAAGCCAATGATAAAATTAATGTCCTCCTTAATGGGTTGATACCATTGATCAAGACTGACATGGAAAGCACGTTGGTGGAAATAGCACCGATGGATAAGCTATTCCCACAACCCAGAGTACCCCTGGTAGGGATGTAGCCTCCTCATAGTAATTAAGGAGGCCTACATTCCTTAAGAGGCCTTGGATCGATGTGGTAATAGGGCGAGGGTATAAATATCTCTCCCTCTCTTGTGCCTCCCACGGCCGAACCATATTGTATTGGTCCACCGTTCTCTCCTATTATTGTTGCTCCTCCCTTTGTTGATGTCTCTACATGATTGACATATAAAATAAATAACCCTCATACTTAAAACATGTTCTTTTTTATTAAATGAAAAATGTGTTTATAAATATGGACATGTAAATTTCAATTAAAAATAAAAATAAATCATCCTTGGTGTGCAAAAAAAGAAAAGAATGCACCAAATATAGTACGCCATAAAAACAAGAAAGAATTGCCCACAATGCGTACATCGACTTGATGCACTAGTTTCGATACACATACATAGAAACACATTGGTTATTTTTACTTTTCAACATGGTGCGTCAACATAACATGTCGCACTGGTACGCATCGATAACTTTTTTGCACCGAAACAAAACATTCAAGTTAACGAATGCACCAAGCTATAATTTTTTAATATTATGTAAGTAGTGCGTTTGGTAAAAATAAACACAATGGGAAGTAACTTTTACCAGACGCACCACCTTAAAAATTATAAAATTTCCTCGTGTGTTTCAGTTTATCAGGCTCACCAACAAAACTATGGTGCGTTAACCGAATGCAATGATATGCGGTGCACCTTGTAAAATTACAGGTTGCATCGCAACTGATGCGAGACTAACCTGTTGAACACATCGATTTTTTTTTTTTTTTTTAAATAATGGATTTTTTACCTAATTTTCAATTCTACTCTGCTAAAAAATTAAATTAGAGAGAAGCATAGACATTACCTAGACATTTTTTCATTGGTGAGGCATGGTTGCCACGTAAATGAAGAAAACGAATTTTACCACCATTTGAGAAAATTTGAAAGCCATGATGTGAACAAAAGATGAAAGAATGGAAAACAAGGGAAGCATAGGCGACAATGAACTTCATAGAGGCAAGAGTAACATCGATGCTTGAGAGATCGACAACACTGAAAATGGTAAAAATGAATTTTAACAAGTTATGAGAAGTTTTTTCGGTGTAAATCACATTATGATATATTTTTTGTCGTGTTTCGAACCAACAAGTGTGGTTCGTCATCAGGACAAGTTGAAGAATCAGATCATGAATGCATGTTAAATAGGGATCATAATGTGATTTAGGCTGAAAAATATTCTCATAACTTGATATGCATCACAAAAACCTCAATTCAACAAATGAATTTTATAACTCGTACATTTTTTTTTTATTTAACCCTATTTCGATGTGCTTGAGTAATCGCACTGGTGTGTACGATTTCCTAAGCACACCATTATTTTTTAAATTAAAAATCCTATAGCAATGCACCTTGTTCTTTATGCATTGGGGAATTTTGATACAAGAATAACACCAGTGCTTTGTGGGAGTCTAACACCAAAATGATGAAAATGAATTTTACGATAGACATTTTTTAAATTTAACCTTTGTCTAGTGTTATAATTAGTATATTTTCCGTTGCTTTGATTTCATCTAGCACATTTCTATTTTTTAAATTTAAAACCCTATAGTGGCGCACCTTGTTCTTTATGCACTGGGGCATTTCAATGTAGGAATAACACCAGTGCTTCATGGGAGTATAACACCGAAATGGTGAAAATGAATTTTACATCCAACATTTTTTAAATTTAACCTTTGTCCAGTGCTATCGAGTAGTGTATGTGTAAGTGCAATTGATATAGGTAGCACACTATTGTTTTTATATTTTATAAAAAAAATCCCTACAATAATGCACCCCTTTTTATTAAGCACTGAGGCATTCAATTTAAAAAATAACATCGGTGTGTATAGTATTATAAGCGCACCACTATTTTTAAGTTAAAAACCCCACAATAGTGTGTCATATGTTTCATGCACCGAGGTGTTCGTATACGAGTTTAACACTGGGGATTTTTTAGAATATAGTTCCAGATAGAAAAATGAATTTCATGATCGACATTTTTTTAAATTTAACCCTTTCCCGGTGCTATCAATTATTATACCCACCCGTGTGCATTGTGTACTTAGCGCATTGTTATGTTTTTATTTTTATAAAAGATTAACGGGTGCGTATAATTGCATAATGAACCTGTGCATTGGTGTATTATAGACACACCATTAAAAAAAATCCTCTAAAACATCCACCCACCTAACTCTACCAGTGACCTCCACTACAAACAGATTTTTGGGCTATTTTTATAGGGTCTTCCACAAAAACCTTTGGTAAAGGGTCTTTTCCTTGTAGTGATAACATGTTGCTACGATAAAGAAGAAACCATTGAGAATGGTGTTATTCCAATGCAAAGGGGATTGTAACATCCCCAATCTTAACCACCATAATAAATTTTAATGAATTATGCTAATATTTTTTTTATTATCAACATGAATATTTAATTATTTGTTTTCCTGATGATATGCCCTCAAGGAACGAAGAACATGGTGGCCACAACCTCCAGACAGGGCCCCTCCACACGACAACTACAGATGGACAAGGTTGTGGAGCAATACGAGGATATCTTCACCTGCCCCACAGGGGTTCCTCTACACTGTCAGGTCAAGCACTCCATCGATCTGACCCCAGGTGCGCTGCTGCCCAATGGACTAATATATTAGCGCTCTATTCTGGGGAATGATGAAATCAAGAGGTAGATTTAGGAGCTGCTACAGAAAGGTCACATCCATCCAAGTTCATCACCCTATGGAAGCCCGATCATGTTGGTACAGAAGAAGGATGGGACTTGGAGACTCTGTATTGACTATCAGGCGGTGAACAAGATCACTTTCCGTAATAGGTACCCGATCCCACGGATTGATGACCTCTTGGACCAACTAAAGGGGGGAAATATTTCAACAAGATCGATTTGAAGTTAGGATATCACCAGGTACCAATCGAACCCTCCGATGTGTAGAATACTGCCTTCAAAGCCAAGGAGGGCCTTTTCGAATGGTTGGTTATGCCTTTCGAATTGACGAATGCTCCTGCAACCTTCATGAGGATAATGGATGACATCTTGTAACCAGCTCATTTGTAGTGGTATACTTGGATGACATCCTGATCTTCAGCCATAGTTGGGAAGAACACCTCCTCCACATCCAACAGGTTTTCCAGACACTGTGGCAACACAAGTTATGTGCCAATTTGGATAAATGCACTTTGGCATGACCCAGGTTTAGTATTTGGGATACATTATTGATGAACAGGGGGTACATGTGGATCCATCCAAGATCCAAGTCATTCGAGAGTGGCCATCTCCAACCATTGTAACAGAGCTTTGCAACTTTCTACGTCTTGCCAACTTCTACCACAGGTTCATGTTGGGATTTTCTCATATCGCTTGGCCCTTGAGTCAAGTCACCAAGGGAGGAGAGAAAGCAAAATTCTTTTGGTCTGCATCTCAATAGAAGGCATTCAAAGAGTTGAAAGATTGCCTCTGCATGGCACCAGTGCTTGCATTATCAGACTTGCAACAACCATTTGAGGTTGAGATAGATGCCTCTGATTATGCTATTGGGGTAGTCCTCACTCAACATGGGCATCCGGTGGCATATCACAGTGAGACACTTTCAGACGTAGTCCAGAAGTATCCCACTTATGACAAAGAGATGTATTCCATTGTGCAGGCCTACTGACAATGGAAGCATTACATTTTGGGGAAGGAAACGGTCATCAACAAAGACCACCAACCCTTGCAGTTCATACAAACCCAAGGGAAATTGCAATATGATCACCATCAGAAGTGGTCCACATACCTGCAACAATTCCATTTGAATATCAAGTATAAGAAGGGTAGCACCAATAATGTTGTAGATTGCCTCAGTCGACCACCG
>APFE030132400.1:0-25588 GCA_000404065.3 Pinus taeda | reverse complement strand
CTGATCAAACAAGCTATCATTAATTCTCCGTCTTTAGCAACCCCAAATTTTTCAGAATCTTTTATCTTATACACATTCGCCTCAGAAAAATCATATGCCGCGATTCTAACTCAAGAAAATCAAGAGAAAGTGGAAGCTCCAATCACATTTTTTAGCTCTAATTTACAAGGTGCTGAATTCAACTATTCAGATGTAGAGAAACAGGCATACGCTATTTTCAAAGCGATCAAATATTTCAGACCTTTTTTACTTAAAACCCATACCAAGGTCATAGTACCGTTTCCAGCGGTAAGAAATATTTTAATACAGAAAGATGTGGGTGAAAAAAGAGCAAATTGGATCACTGCTTTACAAGAATATGACCTTGAAATCAAACCAGCAAGCATTGTGAAAGGCCAAGGCTTCTGCAAAATGTTTGCTGGAGCATTGCAGATTCCTGAAAGCTCATCTGAGGAAGTACAAACGTATGAGGTAAGCCTAAATGATATAGAATCATTATACGCTGACACCATTTATTATCTCAAAAATGGGTATGCTCCAGCACACCTGGATCACGCCAAGAAAAGAGCCCTGAGATTAAAAGCTAAACAATATGAGCTCGTAAATGATGTTCTGTTTAAAAGGAATTATGATTTTGTGCTTCTTAGGTGTCTTGAGAAAACTGAAGCCGAAAAGGTTTTGCAGGAACTCCACGATGGGCCCGCAGGCGGACACTATGCTAGAGATGCTACCGCACATAAGATCTTACGTGTGGGGTATTATTGGCCCACACTGTTCAAAGACTCACACAGTTACGTGAGGAAATGCCAAGTTTGCCAAACTACTGTAGGGAGACAAAGGAAACCGTCCATGCCACTACAACCGGTAAACATTGATCAACCATTCAGTCAATGGGGCTTGGACATAATAGGTGAGATCGTTCCTCACTCTTCTAAGCAGCATAGGTACATTCTCATGGCAAGTGATTATTTTACTAAATGGGTAGAAGCAGTACCTCTCAAGACAGCTAATTCTAAAAACATCATTGAATTCATAGATCAATTTATAATCACTAGGTTTGGATTGCCGATGGCTTTAATATTTGATAATGCTTCTTACTTTTCTGGGAATGCAATGACTGATTTCACACTTAAAAGAGGGTTCAAACTGAAATATTCGGCCAACTACTATCCGCAAGGAAATGGATTGGCTGAGTCGACAAATAAGAACCTAATCAAGATTATTAAAAGAACAGTTGACCAAAACCAGAAGAATTGGCACAAAACCTTGTTAAATGCTTTATGGGCAGATAGAATAACGAAGAAAGCTTCAATAGGCACTTCTCCCTTTAACTTAGTTTATGGGAGGGAAGTGGTTCTTCCAACGCACTTAATGATTCCCTCCGTGTCTTTAATACAATACATCGATGAAGTATCTACTTCCTCCTTACAATTAAGACAAATGGAAATAATTAAATTGGAAGAACAATGAGAACAAGCTAAGAAAACCCATGCGCATCACCAAGCGCTAATAAAATCCTCTTTTGATTCAAGCATAATGAACAGAAAAAACTTTCAAATGGGAGATATAGTTTTGAAATGGGATAAGGCTCATGAAGAGAAGGGCAAACATACAAAATTCCAAAAAATGTGGCTTGGTCCTTTTCAGATTGTAGAAGTCATAGGCCCATCAAAATTTGTGTTGCAGGATTTAGCAGGTAGAAAGGACTCTTTGCCTGTTAATGGACAAATCCTGAAAATATACTTTCCATAGAAGATTACTCTTCTAAATTTTTGTAGGATAGCTTTTTGTTTTTCTTCTTTCTTATAAATAAAACCAATTGTAAATGGTTACTACAGGAGTTCACTTCAAATGGAAATCAAATCCTCTGTTAGATTTTGATTCTTCGCTTGTACAAATAGTAAAAGAAATTCGAAAAATCTGATTTTTATTATTGACGGATAGAGTACAACTTTAGCATAGATATGATACTAGTTCCGACTTCAAAATTTTTTATGAAAGCAACCTTTGGAAAAAAACTTGTTTTATATCAGCACAATGAAAGGTATCAATAATAAAATGAGTATTCTCTGTAAAACTGTTATTTTCCAAACTCTATTATTATCATCCAGGACTTTCTTAAGGAAAAACAATGGTTTCCTCCCTGCTAAAGGAAATCGCAGCATTCAGAGAAATAATCCGAGAAAACACTATATCTCAAAGAATAAGAGGTCTCATCACAAGACGAGCCAGCTTAATCATGTCACAGATTTATTATAACTTGTTGACTTGCCAATTACCTGTCCACCAAAACCAGGGCAACGACTAAAATTGTTGGCAATCAAAAGACAAGGGGTCTCATCACGAGCCAGCTTGTTCAGCAAAAGTGTAAATCAAGTGAATGACTGTGTCATAATTTGGCCACCAAACCAAGACATTGTTCTTTAGAGAATAAAAAATAAAAATTATCAAAATGGGGTTTTCTCTGAAAACGTTGTAGATAGCCTTAAGCAGGATAAAGGATCATTGTTGGGTAACATGTAACCCTATCAAGGCTATGGACGCCTGCTGGCAGCAGAGGCGCTACCTACGGTAAATGAGCATATTTTAAAAAGGGCCAGCATAGCAGAGATGACCTCATTTTATCTTTAAAAAGGACCAAGTAATGGCTGGTGTAAATACAAGGACTAAACCTCACGAAGCGAACGATTGGAATAGAGAAAGGTTGAAACAAAGTATCATTGATAGGATAAGACATAATGTACTCTACCTGCCCATTACAAAGTTTAGACTTATGAAAATTTTTCTGTTTTGGAAGTTGAAATTCAATAGAAAATCAGAGATAACTGGTTCTTCCCAGTGAATCACCATTGTTGTGGCCACCAACAACCCCCCTCTTTTGTTTGATATTAGTAATAACACCAAGCAAATAGGGGACCCTTAGTAAAAATTCAAACAAACATCTCTATGAACATTTTTGTTTTTCCTTAGAATTTTATCGCAGCAAAGAAAAGAAAACATTTTCTTTTATGGGCATAACAAACTACGAAGGAACAATGTGAAATTCATCGCATCGCACTCACCATAAGCACCCTTAAATAAGAAGCTTAAGAAATCTTCGACGGCCGATCTGCGACATCGCATATCACAACATCGCGTAAAATAGCACACAATGACTAATATCTGCGATCTGTGATCTGCGATCTGCGATGATCTGATATTGCGATGCCACAATAATATAACACCAATCTGTGATCTGCGATCTGCGATCTGCGATGAGCGTGAATTTTTCTCGGCACAGTATTCAAGGAAAGCTGCCCATTAATCAAAATTAAGCGCGCGCCTTAAAAAAGGAAATTAATGATTGTACGAATGGCTGCTTTTTGTTTTTCGAAGAGTTAGTTCACTTTGAATGTCATAATTATACACACACAAGATCTGAAGCTTTCATGTCAGTCTTTATTTCCATTAGTCTTTTCCTTTACACAAACTATAAAACGGGAAATAACATGGAGCAATTTTGCAGGAAACATCTAAGGAAAAGGGGAAAGCGCGAATGCTCAGAGAACACAGAAGAAATCTCTCCAGAAACGGGTGCCACATACGATAGCACTACAGATTCCAGAGTATCACTCAACAGATCCTAATGAGTGATAGGTCATCCGAAGATCACAATCAAAGGCGCACAAAAGCAGCATGATTACAATAAGACCTGAAACTTACACGCCAGAAAGCCCGAAATGAAGAACGGAGGTAGTTTTCAATCCAAAAAATTGCTCAGAAATTAAAGTCTTCTGATTCATCAAGTCATTCGCAAAGACAGAAACGGAAATAACAAAAGCAAAACGAGTCTGAGGGAAATTTGAGTTATTACCAAGTATACACCCAGTCAGCGGGAGATTCTCTAAAATATCTTATAATTTACCAGAAAGTGGTGCCAGCTCTTGTTACTTCTATTTTTATAGCACACACGAAAGGAGAAAGCAACCAGTCGACTCTTCCCAGCCGAATGTTGCGTGCTTACGGCACTAAGGAGAAAATACAGAAATAGATCAGAGTCAGATTTAATTTTTAGAAATAGTTTGCTTTATCAGAAGGACGGTCATTTGAAAACTGGATCCTAAATTTATGTAATCAAGTTAATTAGCTAGCAGTATTTAAACCCTTCTCAGGCATTTAGACAAGGGTTCGGAGATTTCTCAAAAACTTGTCCTCGGAACATGCACTTTTGCGCCCTCGGAGGTGGTTTTGATGAATGGATGGATCAAGGTTTATTAATGTTTGCATTTGATATCTGCTACTGATGTTGCACTTCTGTTCTCTTAGTAGATGTTAGAGCAAGGAGAGATAAATCATTGTTGCCTGAAACTTATGAGTGGAATCAGTCATAAATGGTACTTTTATCTCTTGACTATTCTTGCTTATGTTCTTTAAGTGATTTATAGTTTCAGTTGTTTATATGTCATTATATGAATATATGGGTTATCATTTGGCCCTTTTGTACGGTGGAGTCATATTGTTTGTGTCTGACATATGAATAACTTATTATGTGATATGCTGTTCACAACTGTTTTGCCTAACTTCTTATGAAAAGTGGTTTATCTTAAACGATTTATATTCTTATGATAGCTGAATGATCTTTATTACCAGTTATTGTTCGAAATCCTTTTAGATCGCATAATAGAAGATATACATCCCGGGTTAGTGTAGATTAGACGTGCTTTTTCTCATTAGATTACAATAGCATAGAGTTAGTTTAAAGAGTCTGAATTAGATTAGCTTTAAATTTCTATTAGATCAGCATAGTTCAAACTCTACACACACACACACACACCCAAGATCAGGAAACTGGTCCCGTTATCCCCAGTCGGACCCGCTATACCAAACGGATAAGGAGCTGCCAACCATGGTCCGAACTGGGTGGGTATCCCCCTTGTTGTCGACGCGATTTTCGGGGCTTCAACAGGAGGTGAAAATGATCTGCTGATACAGGGTTAAGGGTGGTGGTCATGAAAGGATGAAACGTGAAGGTATTGCAGCGGATGAGGCACAAGGTGGGTTGGTGAATTCTCTGATCAACTTCTCTTAAACATATCGGCGACACTGAAACGGATTGGTAGTGTTAACCCCAAATATGGATGGTATGGTGGACCAATGGTAATATGACTGGTGAATGAAATAGCCCAACTCGACTCAATCATGGTGATGGAGTGAAAGTGTCATGTTCAAGAGCGACTCGCTACCAATAAAGTTTCTCCAAGTTTTCTTCCCAATTTTCCCTAGTCATTGCTAACCAATACCTCTTTATTTTTGTCAAGCTTGAGGAAGATAACATGTGCTTGTTCTATAATTTGCCCTTCGGGAAAACCCGTCGCTATATTTTAACGAGCCTAGTGACAGTGAAACGCGTTCTCGTCTCTATGGACAAGTTTGTCGCTATTGGTTTTAATGATTTTAACGACAAAGACAACTCGGTCCTTTTTCAATTATAGATAGTCTAAAAAGGGATGGAAAGGAAACTCCAGTAATCCTTTTTCGTCATATAATCCCTTAAGTCTGAAAAAGTATAAAATAGTACGAAAGGGATGAATTTTCGATAGTTTTAATGAGCCAAACAAGGCAAGTGCTCGATATTTTTGTGTAATAGTCCTTCAGGTCAAAAAAGGTTAAAATCTAGAGGAGGGATAGCACTCCCAGTAGCTTTAATGAGCTGGAGAGGCCAACTGCTCGAAAATCTTTTCACATTTTATGAGTCAGATGAAAAGAGCTTAAAGGAGACTCAACTTTGAGGAACGAGTGATATTTTCGGGTAGCTGCTAATTCCAGGTAAGGTTTGGAATTTTCCAATCATGGTAGTGTCACAAGGATGGCTAACAGAATCACTCTTCGTAGTTGCTCCTCAAGAGGGTAAATAATCAAATGGAGGCGTATGATTGGCTAAATAGAGTGGAGGTGATAGCGAGAACATGACCAAGGCTCAGAAGCTGAGTATAATGCATTCACAATGGTTATTTACCAGACGTTGGTTCATTTCTTAGTGAGCTTAAACTCTGGGGGAAAATTTTCTCATTGCTTAGGTTTAATTTTTAACGAGCTTGAACTTCACATAAAAATTGCTCGTGCCAGTCATATAATAAGGATGTCTCATCGATAGGTTCAATTTTTAAGGAGCTTGCACCATTCGAAACTTTTCTCTGCTCCCTTTCACATGTAGGCTAGGAATGACCAACTACTATCCTAGGGGTTAATTAACTACTAAGGTTAGGTAGGAAACCTTTTCCTTTACTTTGCTGGCACCATTTGGCCCCTGCGAAGGTAAACGGTTGATTTGACCATTCACCTAACTTAAGCAGTGGAAGTCAACAAAACTATGAGGTTAGCGTTATGCTAGCTGCTTTTCACTTGTGCGCAAAAGGTTTTGCATGCCCCCAAGTATAGCAAAGTAGAGTTTCCAGGTTACCCTTCAATTTGCATACAAAACATTTGTTTTGTCGGGAAAGGCCTACCTTCTAACGGAGGTATCTTATTCCAGTCTAACCCCATTTTCCTAAATGGATGGGCGTGTCAGACTAGTCATATTCCTACGTGGAAACCTACCCTATACCTGAAGTTTTCCTACCGAGGCAGACCAGGGTGCATGCCCCCTGGGTTTCAGTCATGCCCATCGAATTACTCGCATTCTTTAGGTGGACGGACTGGAGATTGATGAGACATTTCTTGCGTGAAAATACCAGTTAGGGATGGCATTTGACTATTAGCTATGTGTGAGCCGGGGAATGAAAGCTGGTCTACGAGCTGGACCACTCGGCATTCATCCAGAAAACACATTACTCAAAAGAGTGAGGAGACAATAGCTCCCATGCTATAAATATAGTCGCGCCCAAGGAGTACATTATAATCTAGAGGTGCTTGGACGACCATTACACTCAGATACACGCTTTTCCCTCTCAATGTTAAAGGATAACTTGGAAGGGTCCCTAACGGTCGACTGGTTCCTTTATCGAAGCCTGTTAGATTTCGCATCTCAGGCAGAAGCGATGGCGAACCAAGCGCTTTCCAAGTAGTTGAGGAAAGGATACTCACAGAAGCCCCTTCATCTATGATGGTACCGAACATGACCATTCTATAAGCTTGTATAATGATTTGAAATGGTACATTAGACGGTAAATGGGGTCTTCCTAGTAGATTCCAATAGAATGAAATGACTAGGTTTCTTGGAGGTGGGACCAAATAAACGGTCCGATATGACCCTAATGAACTCCCTTCTTGTGGTAAAGAAATGGGTAGATTGCCCCCATGTTCATTGGAGTCCGTGTTTACGAAAATAATTTGAACAGTGTTGTTCTCATTCTATTCGGTGACTGTATCATCCAAAGATGGACGTTCTGAAGACAGGACCGGGTCGACTACTGTCTCAACCTTTTGAATTTCGTCTAGTGTGGATTCAGAGGGATTATCTTTAATGATAGATGCTTCAACTGACCAAAAATTTGTGTCAATCAGATTTTCAACTAGTGATGGAATCAGCAAGACTTTCTTGTACCCAAGAGGAAGCTATAGCGGTGAAGGAGGATGATTATCCAAGACTCTTTTAGCTTCATCCAGGAAGGGACAAAAGTGGACGACATGATTTCCTTCACACAGTTTGCAAGGAAATTTACATTTTCCTTTCTGTCCAGAGACTTCATTTTCGCTAGTTAATGGTGTACTCTCAACATGATCTTCAGAGGTTGACGACACTGAATTGTGCAAACGAGGAGACCAGTCCCTTAAGATCTGAGGGATGCAAGGACAATCTCGATGATAGTGGTCCCCTTTGCAAATGACACATGGAGATTTTGGTTTGAATGGTGCAGTGTGTGGATTTTCGCTAGATGATGCACGGTTGCCCCTTTTTGCCTTTGGCTCCTTCTTTTTCTTCTCTCTCTCCTTCCCTTTCTTCTTCTTCTCAGTTACTTGGTCTTTAGCTTTACTAGCTTTACCAAGCGAAGGAAGGAGGGGAGGGAGAAACGAGCGAAGAAGAAGGTTGGGGGGTAACTCTAATATCACCTAGTTGCTGACTTGATTTCTCAGGAACCATCGCAGTTTGAACGACAGAGGTCTAGAAGAGCCATATGGGCAAGCTGATTGTCAGTCCTGGAAGGGACAATGTGGCCATATGAGGTGCACCATCATCGCCCCAAGAGGAGAAAGGACTAGGATTTCGTCCAAGGGGAAATCCTTGGTTGGTGGACTCCATTTTTCTCAACCTAAGACCAATGAGGGAACAAACACGTTATTCCAATTAAAATAAATTTTAGACGCTTTGACACAACTTGATTTTTCAATTTTTAAGAGTCGAGAAAAAGCTAAATATGACTCTAGTCGCCTTCAATTTTTAATGAGCTTGAAGTGACAAGTGCCTAGATGGACCTTTTCCTTTAAGGATTCTGAAAAGGAACGAAAGAGACTACTCTGGAAATCTAGACAGAGGGATTACCAAACCAATCACAAAACTGCAAAAATACTTTTTATGGTACGGCAATCAATCTTCCCGAATGTTGTGTTCAGTGCATTGCAATGGATAGGGCGACAGACATGGCTTCCTAAGGATAAAGGATATATGCCTATTGTGGTCTCCCAATATATACTCAACGGTACATGGGAGCACAAATCCGTACTGGCACTTGTCATCTCAAGGAGGAGGAATCACCCAAACTATGATGAAAGCGATAGTTACCAGGCTTTACGACGCCAGAATACGTCTCTAGCCTAGACTTCTAAATGTTGTGTGTTAGGTTCCAAAGCATTTTTATGTTCATTGAATTTATTTTATAGTTGATATTTTTTAAGAAGTTTTCCTTTCAGGTTCACCACGTGATGTCGATATACAATTCCTAAAATGCAATCTAAGATGATATACAATCATTTAATCTTTTTTTTGCAATGGAAATCCTAGCTACTAAGGAAAGAGAAGCGGAATTCTTTCAACATAGAGTCGAGAATACACACTAGATGCACTGTCCTAAATCAAAATCAACAAGCAATCTAAATGAAAATGCACATGCATGTATTTTTTTCGCTTTCTTAATGTGTGATTGACAAAAAGAATGCTAAGTACAAATTTGAATCATTTCAAGTGACAGTACAAATGATTTTCTTTTCAAAAAACAAAAGGAAGATAATGACGACACTTTGCGATTTTGAATTGAAAACTACTTTCGACACTTGAAAAGCTACTAATTCAAATTAAATACAAGAGTAACAGTGTAATCGACCATCAAGAACAATAGAATTCTTTTCTTTGACTAAAAACGACACTTGCGACACTTCCAAATCAAAAGACTACAGCTTGATTACGCCACTTCTTTGTAAAGGAGAACCGTAAATGGCGAACAATACATAAAAACATTTACAGTTCTTTGTACTATGGAGGTTGAATCCTGTAAAGGAAAGGAGTTTCCACAGAGGTATACTGATCACAGATAGCAAAACTCCTGAATAAAGCTGAAGAGAGTGAACAAAAAACCAAAATCTGGAAGCAGAAGAGGTCTTATTTGATCATCTCACTTGTAACATAGGGAAAGTGCGATGCATCTCACCTACTGCACACGACAGGTGCAATGCATCTAGATTCCCAATAGGAGAAGGTGCGATGGTCTAGGGACGAGACTTCAACTTGGTTCTGGGTCACAGTTTGTAGCTTAGTTCAGGGATTTAAGCCGAGAAAATGATAGTCAGTAAATGCAAATCATAGGGGCTGATCTAATGAGGCTACTTGAGTCACCACCAGGGCAATTAGGATGTTTTCAAATCAATCGTTCAATTTATAAACAAAACCTGGAGATAAACTGAAGCAGCATTGATCTACTTTTCACTTGCATAGTTAATGCACTTCGAAGGCTAGCTGGCTTGACTTCAGGCTCCGTCTGTAAGTTTATAAAGCAAACCAATATAGACAAGCATACAAGCTATTCGCTCCCCAGTGGAGTCACCATTTTGTTATCGGGAAATCTAGTGTCTATGAAGAGCTGCTAGTCCCACTAAGACGGGCAACTATCTTAGAAACAAAGAGATTAAAGTTACTTTCACTTTCCTTTACGAGAAGTAGAAAGGAGAGGAGCAAAGAATACCAACCTTGATCTTTCAATTGGTTCTATGCTTGTTCCTTTTCCCCTTTGACAGATATTTGCCGCTCCTCCCTTGGCCACTCTACTTCAAAGAGTACCTATAAAGTCAAAGCAGCATAATACCTTCAAAGTACAGAGATCTACAATCATAAACAATATAGGACCAAATATATATTGACCACACACATGCATATATTAGCAAACATACAAAAATGTGGAGGAAAACTTGAATAGATTTATTGATATAGATATTAGAAGAGAGGATTACAACCCATTGATCTAACCCAGAGTCATCCTCCTAGCATGAAAGCCCTTCTTCACCTCATGAAAAGCTTAGATCACCCAACACTATGATATTCCACTAGGAAACCAACAACACTTCCTTACAAGATACAAGATTCCAGCCTTTGGATCTCTGGGATGAGGGATCCATATATAGATGATTGTAGGAGGGCGATTCAGCTTCTGGGATTTTGATTAGGGTCCTCTCTCTGATAGTTCTTGATTCCACTTGGAGATTGATGATCTCTTACTCATCCCTGGGAAAATTCAGAGAGGCAAGTGTCACAGGAGAAGTTTCTGGAAGATTCCATGATCATCCACCTTGCAAACTGTCTGTACCATTTGTCTACTCTCACCCATCACACCCTACAAAAGGGTTTTCTAGTATGCATCAAACTTTTTACACTGAGCAGGTGAGATGCATCGCACCCTCTGCACTGAGCAGTCTGTATGGTCCAGTTTTGACCAGTTCTAAGTAGTTTTCTGTGGAGAACTTCTGGGAGATGATGTAATCAGTTGACCTTGTTCCTTTAGGGCATGAAACAACACTTTTAGGGACTCAGAAGCCCTTGGTTTATGGACATATGTGATTGGTGTTGCAGTTCCCAAATATGTCTATAATAGGTATCTTCAAGGAACCTTAGACTTTGGTGTTAAATATACTGATTCTTGTGATGTTAGATTGACAAGTTTTTTAGATTCAGATTGGACCGAAAATCTAGATGATAGAAGATCCATAACATATTACTCTTTCAGCATTGGGTCTGGGGCCATCACATGGACCAGTAAGATGCAGAATATTGTATCCTTGTCTTCAACAGAGGCAGAGTATCAAGCAATGTGTGCAACAATGTGTGAGGCAATTTGGTTGATGAGACTTCTCCATGATGACAACGAAGAACAAAAAGATGCCATAGTTATCAGATGTGACAATCAAAGCTCAATCAAACTTGTAAACAATCTTGTGTTTCACAAAAACACAAATCATATTGATATGCAGTTTCACTTTGTTAGAGAGAAGGTTCAGTCAAAAGAAATTAATATGGAATACTATAATACTTGTGATAATGTAGTAGACATTTTTACCAAGCCCCTTGGAAGAATTAAATTTGAATTATGTAGGGAAATTTTAGGAGTACTAGTGAACCTTTTCAGGGGGA
The DNA here is from genome assembly GCA_000404065.3 of Pinus taeda. NCBI lineage: Eukaryota > Viridiplantae > Streptophyta > Pinopsida > Pinales > Pinaceae > Pinus > Pinus taeda. Next base: position 14,058 of record APFE030132400.1, on the reverse strand, counting down.
GTGTTAAAATTAATAGAGAATATGTATTATTGAAGAGAGTCTATTCATTAGTTGTGTGTGTTTCCTACTTTAGGATTAGTTCCTATTTTCTAGGTGTTAGTTCTAAGTCTCTTATTCTTATGTAAACTTATATATTCTTGATGTTAATGATTAATATGGAGATGAAGCAGTCTCCAGGTGCAACTTCTCATGTGTCGATTATACGTTTCATAATATATTTGATTTCTTCTATTTTTAAAATGTATATGTATATATGTGTGTGTGTGTGTGTGTGTGTGTGTGTGTGTGTGTGTGTGTGTGTTTATTTTATTTACAGTTTCTACAGTATATATACTCTAACTTTTCATAGATTTTAAAACTCTCATAATAAGATACCAGTAAATAAGGTAAACCCATAATCTAAAAAAATATAAGTTTTCCACAACTTAAAAAAAAAAAAAAACAAAAAAAAACTCGAACCAGGCAATTGTTAGTTGCAAGTTTTGATTTCAGTTGCAATTTTTTGTAAAATAAATTCAGCAATATTCCTTGATATTTACATATATTATCAATTACCTTATTTCTTATCAACAGGCCAGTACCTGGACATTACACAGTCTATATAGTTATCCGATGAACTCATTCACGAAGAAACAATTATGTGGGAATACACCAACCAGTTGCAATCTAATGAAAAGGAAACTGCTGCTGTTATTTCTCAGCTGAGAGAGGCGATCCAACAAGATGTAATAAAATATCTTTCACAGTAATCCTAATACTATCTTAATTTAATTAAAATTTCAACATAGGTTCATTTCAGTTGTCTAAGTATTATTAAGATCAAAAGTAAGTATTTTACAATAATACAAGTTGGAGACTATTCAACACCAACTCAAGGTGAGATTGCTTAGCCATTCATTTCATGCAAATTCTCATGGTGCTTTGTTTCTTTAAAATACTAGATCTCATATTTCAAATTCATCATATCTCATATAATGAAGAAGTTGAGGATCAGGATGAGAACATAGAATTCTGATGATAAACAAAACATAAGTGATGGCTCCCATACAATTTACACTAGCAAACACAAAGAGAACCGAAATACCAACCAAAGCCAAATCGAGCTTCAACCATGTCTATGGGCCACAAAAGTGGAGTAGGGGAGGTTAATATTGGATCAGAGTAGATTAATGTTGAAAGCAACAACGCAGCAACATAAACTAAAGTCATGTTCATGGTTGGTAAAAGATTTGAAAATTGTGGTGGTTTTTTTTTATAAAATAAAAGAGTTTGTGTCCCTAGTTTGACATGTAGTCTAAAATGTACATATGTTGATTTACTAACTCTTGTGATAAATGTTGTTGGAAAATGTAATTCCTACTTATATCAATTGTGAATCTTGCTAAGTAAAAAAGTATTAGTTAGGAATTGTTTCCTAGATTGGTGCGTGGTTGAGATATTCTCTCAACCAAGTGATTGTGTATCCAAGATATTTTCCCTATCTTGACAATTATATTTCATATATTTATTTGTAACATTATTTGATTAAAGAATATATATATCTATTATATATATTAATATATATATATTTCCTTATGGAAATTTTATATGGTATCGAAGCCCATGAGGGCATGTTCCTTGGCCCCTCTTGGGTTAAGGGAAATAGAGAGTAAGTGTGTTTATTGAGAGTGTATATGTTTTCCCATCATTTGAATTTGCAAGACAAACTAAGACCCACACACAGGAGGGAATGTTTTTTAATCCTGAAGCACATAGATGATGGTTGGAAACACCTAAGCTAATCAATACCGAAGTCAAAGAGATAGAGTCAGCCTTAACAATGTGGGCATCATGGGTGGAATGGTTTGTAAACCTCACCTATGATTGTCATTGAAGCTCTATTGATTGAAGCCACCAAGTGAGCCACTCTTATAGCCTTTGTATAGCATTGGAGCTCTGAGGTAAGTATATGGTTATGCCAAGAGTATCCCCGTGGTGCGAAATTGTGGAACAAATTTGTGCAATGTGTGCCACCATTGTCGATCTGACTTCCTCGAATTATGGATTTTTCTTGCTAGCCATCTGGCGAGAAGAGCGATGCATCTGAGACAATATAGGCAGATCTATCTAAGTGGGTCATGTTGGTATTGCTACTGCAGGCCATGTGATTTTGGGCGTCGAATTGAGTGAAAGGATTCTGCCTGTTATGTGTTTAGCATGATTTAAGGCTGATTCAAATTGGTGAGGAGCAGATGTTGAATAAGGATCTTAGTGTTTGAGGTTGAAAGACTAGTGCAGTGATAGGGTTGAAGAATCAGTTTGATGGGGGGTATTCAGCTAAAGAGTACCGAACACCAATCGAGTTGAAAATGATCAGAACTTATTGTTTTTTAGCACATTATTTGAGTTAGATAGTTTCTAGTTTAGATCTTTACTTACTGGTTCCTAATGCTCTCTTGGAAGGAAGTATATGTTGGAACATTATCTACATTGCAGTCAGACAAGACTATTGTTGTTGTTGCAGGTTATGTGTGTCTATCCATCTGTGGTTGAAAGGTTGAGCTAACTGGTGTAGACTGAGATTCGAAAGAGATCGCAGTGTTGAAGAGTCAACGTTGATCAATTTTAATGGAAAAACCCAAAAACTTCCTACCAGTATTCTTGTATTCCGTATTGCTTCCTGAAGTTGAATTTGTCATATGTACACACGAACACTCATGCAAATGGATTTTATGATGGTGATGTTGCCTTGAGAATCGATGAGAAAATCATGTGTGTTATTATGTTGACCTACGTAAATAAGGAAAACTTGACTTCAAGGAGACCCTTCGTTCGCCATGACCATGAGCTACACGCCATTGTTTAAATTTTATTTTTTAGAGTGTTATGTCGGTGACGTAATTCTAATTAAACGAATATAGTAGCATTAAGTTTGGCCCACTATTGTAACTGATATTTGTGCTTCATTGGAACTGGCCATTCCAACCATAGACAAATTTATTTGCAGGAATAATTGACTACCATATATAATGAAGACATGACACTAAAAATGGAAACATTAGAGATTGGAGGATGATGGAAAACCGAGTTGGTGTGAATCAGCGTGAGTTTATGGAATAGACTCATGATGTACTATGTGTCACATACATTTATTAGTAAGCAATTCTAGGATGTTTTGTAGTGGTCTTTGTAAATTATGTACCTGGTAACTCCAAAGTTGGAGTGTGTAATGTAAGCCTAATGAGGCATGTGTACCCGCATAAAGTTTGTGGTAATCTTAAAACCACTTTGTATTTGTAGTGTTGGTTTGTAATCATGTGTGAGAGTGAAGTGGACAGGGATTCTTATAGGCATGGTTTAGGGTCATCCGACAGAACCCTTGGCATGGTTGAGGATGAGTTGAGAAAACTGTGGGCCTGGTTAAGTTGGGTCTGAGTTGAGTCGTGGCTTAATTGAGTGCCTTGGTGGAAAATTTTAGCCTTCGTGGCTGTGTTGAGCCTTCGTGGCTGAATTTAGTGCCTTGGTGGCAAAGTTGAGCCTTGGTGGCAGTGTTGAGCCTTGGTGGTTGTGTTGAGCCTCCATGTCTGAGTTGAACCTTGGTGGCTGAGAGCCCTTGTTGGCATGGTCGAGGGTAATCCGATAAACCCTAGATCATGGTTATGGGTAATCCGATAAAACCCATGATGATGATGGAGGGGATATACATGTACATGTACATGTATGTTGTTATAATGGTTGGCAGAACCATGTATGCGAAGGAAATCCTACTAAACTGGCGGTTGTAGCGGTTGGGCCCCCATGCATTCTAGTGAATGGGTGTTCCTTTATACGGGCGTTGACATATTCTCTTGTTATGTTTGACCACAACTAGACTTTGCATATTAATATCAAGATAAGTAGTCATTAAGGGGGTGTGTTGGAAAATGTAATCCGTACTTGTCTCAGTTGTGATTTCTAGCTATGTAAAAGAATTTGTTCCTATTAATTAGGAGTTGTTTCCTATATTAGTGTGTCATTGAGATATTCTCTCAACCAAGTGATTGTGTGTCCAAAATACTTTCCTTATATTGAAACAACACTTCATATATGTATTTATAACATTATTAAAATAAATAATAATATATAATATATATATATATATATTATATTGATTCTTGTGGAAATTTAAAAAATGCAACAAATAAAAAATAACATGAAAAATTAGAACTTAAATGGAAATCCCATTTATCGGTTACTCGTTCCATTCTCTTTACTGAAAATGGTTTATGATTTGTGTGTCTCAATATCGAAATCACTTTATGATCTCGATGTTGAGAGTCGGTTGTGATTTGAGTATATACATCATTTTAGATATTAGTTTAATATTTTAAGTTTTTTTAAGGAATATTGATAATAGTAGGTGTAAATAATAAATAAAATCATAATTATAATAAAATTATTTCCAATTATTTACTAAATAAAAATTATGTAAAGTTTATAACAATAAAATTTTATTTAAATAATATATAACTGGCTTAGTCATAAATCAAATATTTGTGAATCTATAATAAACATTAAAATATTTATTTCTCAGTGTCTCTCTCATTCAAAGTATTGTTATGATTAGGGAACTTTTGTATAAGAAGAAGTTATATAATATAGAATTTGGTTCCCCAAAATTGGTACTAACTCTAGCCAAAGCCTCCACCTCTAGGTAGGTTGGCATAATGATGTCCAATCTTAGCTAGACCATTAGGGGGTAAAATAGGAGATCATCTTGGAGAATAAGGTAATATTAAAAATATTATTACCTCCAAATTTAAGGGTAAGTTTAGGATCATAAGGAGTTAAAGGGAAAATGGTATTATAAGGAGGTGATTAGCTTCAATCTTAATAAGCAAAATTATCTTTCTCACTTGACCAATGGTAAGAAAAAAATTAACATTTCCAAGATAAGAACTAATTCCCATGAACTTTAAAGTGAAATCAAGCAATAGTCAATTCTCAAAACATGGAGGAAAGAATCTTTCAACTTTGTAATTCTAGGAGGGTTTGAAGATGTAAATAACTTTCTCTTGGATTGTTCAAATCTTACATTTGTTCTAATTTTCAAAATATTTGTCCCAATACCAACATTCTTGACTTGTTAAGTCAACAAAACTATGGGAATCAAAATGCTTCTCTCCCTTATTTCGATCATAGAAATAAAATATTAAAGAATTTCAACTATTCTCTTACTTTCTTCAGGTACTATAGTCCATATTGGTAGTTGACGCTGATCATCATCATCATCATCATCATGATGTTGTTAAAATTAAAAAAACAAAAAAATTAACCAAAGTATAACTTCTCTTATATTATTATTATTAAAAAAATTAATATATTAGTTAAACAAATATACATTAAAAAAACCTTACAAGATTATTAACTATGGAGAGAGTAAGGGAGAGAGTAGGGGGGGAGAACAAATGCATATAGAGACAGAGGTGGAGAGCGTAAGGGAGAGAGGTGGGGGGGGGACAAAGAAGAGGAGAGAAGAGGGATGGGGGGGAGAGAGAGGAAGGCACAAAGATGGAGAGGAGACAGAGTTGGAGAGAAGGAGGGAGATCCTGACAAAGTTGGAGAGAGAAAGAGAGAGATGGAGACACCAATATGGAGAGCAGAGAAAAGAGAGAGAGAGATAAGGAGATAGTGACATAGTTGAAGGGAAGAGAGAGAGAGAGAGATAGAGAGAGAGATGGGGAGGGAGACCGAGGGAGGTGGGAAAGAAAGGGAGAGAGAGGACTCAAGAGAGAGAACAAGAGAGAGTCAAAGTTGGAGGAGGGAAGAGAGGGAGGGAAGAAGGAATACATAGAGGGTTAAAGGTGGAGAGAGAGATGTAGTGACAAGGGAGAAATGGAGAGAGAGTGAGAGGAGAGAGGGAGGAAAGAGTGAGAGAGAAGGGGAAGAGAGAGAGAGGGGGAGAGATAAATATAGAAAGAGAATGTGTATGTTTGTGGGGTGAGATAGAGAGTAGGAATAAGAAAGAGACACATAGACACAAAGATAGATATTATATATAGAATTATATTACCAGCCTAGATCCATCTTAACCCCAGATCTATCAAGCATAGAGAGGGATCCAATCCCTTGAGGTGCAATCATTTCCTCAATTGTTTTCACTCCAAAAATAGGTTTTCACCTAGAGAGATTAGATCCATCTTGGCTCTTGATAGATATGGGGTTAATATGGATCAGGTTGGTATAACTAACTTATCTATTACATAATGGACTTATCTTTAGTGCGACTTTTTGGACTTTCGGTGCCAGAATCTGACAAAAAACTTTGAGGTGAAATCATGATTTGTGTTATTTAAACTAGTTTTTCATTGTATATATGGATTCAACAAGCTAAAAACCCCCTGGAGCACTTTGATTGTGTAGGGGTTACCCATCAAGCTTGTGATTTCAATAAATTGTTGTCATATTCTAAAGAAAATAGAAAGAAAGCTTCCAAAATGTCTCACTAAAAACAATTCGTTACATAATGTCATATTAAATATGAGTAATTAAAAATATATTACAACATATAACAATTATAACTAATTTGTCCCAAAATTTAGAAATACTTTGATATTGTTGCTAGTTCTTTTTGATCGTGGTTTTTCTCTCTTTGATTCCCTTGGGGAAACATTGTTGTTTTGTTCCTGTCTTTCAAGATTCAAACCGTCCTGGTGAGACCAAATATATATATAATATATATATATTTATATATTCCTTGAAGTTATATCCTTCATTTGTTTTCCTTACACATTTAATATAAATTCAATCTGGTATTTATGTGAGTCGAGACGAGGAAAACAACAATCGGTTGCAAATAATTAATATTTTATTGCATTAATAGAGAAATGGTTACATGGTTGTAATGTAACTCCTTAAGTTTGGATTAGTTCCTAGGTTGTAGGACTTTATTCTCACCTCCCTATTCTTTTCAGATATATTTATTGTATTATCTTTGATTAATGTAAGATCAGAGTGTATGATCTAGTTTGTGCAGTCTCTAGACGCAGCTTGAACACCTATGAGTTGCTAGTTAATTCAATTCACGATTTTCTTTATAGTTTTTAACATGGTATCAGAGCTCAGATCTGGTGAGCCTGATTTACCTTCAAATCCTTATTTGCTACATTAGATCCCTAGTGGCTATAGTTCCTTCATGGCTATAGCGCCCTAGTGGCAATAGAGGAGCCTCAATGCTCACAATTTCAAAGTCTAGGTGGTCGGAGTGACGTACCTTACTCATAGGAGAAATTCGTTTTCTCATAGGCCTCGGCATTTCTCTAGCTGCGCACAAAGTAGTCATCGTAGTTTTTAGCTTGACAATAGCAATGATCATTGTGGAACTCAGGGTCAAACCCACGCTGATCGACCTCTAATTAGATGGATTTTAAATCATCATTGTTTTTAAGTCTAAAAGAGTGATGGCATATTTTTTATGGTTCTGAGCTTCAAATCAGGCAATTCAGTGGTGGATTTGAGTTGAAGACATAGAGATCATGGTATATTTGTGATAGATCGACCAGATTGAAGGTATATCAGGAAGTTCGATGGTAGATCTGTGATTGATTCAAAGGTTCTGGTATGTTTTGAGGTTATTTTTTTGAATCTTATTATTGTTCACTTGTTGAGAATCCACTATAGATCAAGGGATTGGGATTTTGATTGGTCGAAAATGAACAATTTTACATAAGCTTATCTCAACAAGTCTAATATACTCGATGGAACCAATTATACCAAATGGAAATTAAGCTACAAACATTGCTTGAGGGAACGAGCGCTTCATCGATTATCAGTGGTGATGAGCAGAAGCAGGCCATGGCAACAGGTGGCATGACAACACTAATGTAGGATTGGGATAAGAGGAAGAGTAAGGTGAAAGTCTTATTGAATATGTTTATTAAAGACAATATTATCCTGCATATCAGAGACTATAAATAATCCAGTGACATATGGACTACACTCAAGAATGTCTACCAGACACAGAGCACCAATTGCATCTTATCGCTCAAAGTTGATTTTTTTCCATGAGGATGGAGGAGAATGAATCTGTTGTCAAATTCATTGCACGGGTCAAGGACCAGAAGGACAGATTGAGAGACAACGGGGAGAAGGTATCTAATTCCGATCTTGTCACAATTACATTGAATGGGATGATGGATGAATACTAGATGTTCATCATAGGCTTGTTTGTAAGGAAGGATACCCCTACATTTAAACAGCTAACAGGAATCCTGATACAAGAAGAAGAGTGGCGACAGAATTTGATACCCCGGAGTGTCGATCTTTCTATGATGGCGAAGAAGAAGCCATACAAAGGGAAACACCTACAAGTTTAGAAAGGCAGTGGGAGCTTTCAGAAGAGACCATTTAGAGGTATGTCTCCAAGTAACAATGGTAATAAATCTCACATTAAATGTTTTTGTTGTGGGAAAATCGATCACTTAGCTAAGTTTTGTTTTTAAGAAACATGAAGATGAGGCTAGAAATAAATAGAGAAAGCACACAGGGCATTTTGTCGATGAAGGTCACAGTCATGATCTTCGATTATTTGTAGCTGATTATGCTTTTTCAGCTATTGAGGAGGATGAATATGAAATATGGTTTGTAGATTTAGGCGTGTCCTCACATATGATAGGTAATAGGAATTGGTTCAAAATTTTTGAAGAAACTGCTTGTGGAGCTAACATATATTTAGGTAATGATAGAGGTTATCAAATAAAGGGGTATGGTTATATTCCAGTGATGTTACCTGATGGTAATATCATATATATTAAAAATGTGATGTATGTACACGGGATCAAGAAAAACTCAATTTTTGTTTCAATAATGGCAGATCAGGACCTACAAGTTGAATTCTTCATATCATATTGTGTCATAAAGATCAACAAGAAAGAACCAATTACATCAAGAGTGAGTGTGAGAGGCCTATATAGGTTGAATCTCAAGAGCATGCCACACCAAGCTCTCACTTCAACAGGATTGACACCCGGGAACCTCTGGGACCAAACATTTGGTCATCTGAACCTACAAGATCTCATGCTGCTACAAAGAAAAGGCATGTTGAAATTACTTGCTTTTTAGAATGTTTATTTAGATTGTGATGGATGTGCATTAGGGAGAATGCATATAGAAGATTTTCCTTTGAATGCTAATAGGAAGAAAAGAGATATTCTGGAGCTTATGTATACAAATATACATGGATGTATGAAGACTAGGTCACTAGGTGGTGGATATTATTTTCTACTATTTATTGATGATTGCACTAGATTCTCTTGGGTACATTTTATTAGAAAGAAGATTCAAACATTTCAATGCTTTAAGGAATTCAAGAATATAGTGGAAAAGAAGAAAAGGAAGTTCATCAAGATTCTCCACTCCGATCAAGGGGTAGAATACAAGTTGGGAGAGTTCATGAAATTTTGCAGGAATCATGGGATTATTCAATAGTACATAGTACCTTACAGTCTATAGTAGAATCGAGTTGCAGAACGAAAGAGCATAACCCTTTTGGAGTGCGCAAGAAGTATGCTTCAAGGTTGTTATATACCTAGGGGGGATAATATGGGGTACCAAGGGAGGTACCCAAGGTAATAATGTAATAATGGGATGGGCCATAGTAATAAATAAGGTGGTTAACCCATATCATGTAAGGGACCACAAGTAGTTAGTAATAATGTAATGGGCCCATGGTATTAATGGATGGTATGAGGGAACCATGGTAATGATCCATGGTATTGCATGTATGAGGCCTATATAGAGGCTAGAGACTCCACATGGAGAGAGTCGAGAAATATTGTCAATGAATATTGTATGAACAAGCATAGGGCTTGTGGAGTATTCTCCTTCCTTAAGGAGTGATTCTATGGTGTTGCCCTACCTTAAGAGTTTGATAACAAAGAAACATTTCTATCTATTCATATCTTGTTATTCTTGGGTTTATTTATATTTTCATATAATTCCAGGTTAGATCTACAACAATTGGTATCTGAGCTACAACAAGTCGTATCATAGCACTTTCTTGGGAAAAGAGTAGAGATTTTTTTTTTAATTTTTTTTTTGCAGGATTTCGGGGATGGCCAGTTTGCAGATCATATTTGTACATTTTGGTGCAAAATCTACAAAATCTAATTGTTTATCTGGATTCTATGTGAAAAAATACTTGATTTCAAAAAAGAAATCGGTCGAAGCAGCGTCCGGATGAAGGAGATATCGCTGATCTAAAAATCAGTGGGGTTGCAGATAATTTTTCAGGGCAGCAAGTTTGCGGCGTAGATCTGGACGTCCTAGTGCAAGATCTGCAAAATCTAATTGTAGATCTGGAATACCTGTGAAAAAACACCTAATTTCAAAAAAACATCAGTCGAATCAGAGTCTGGATGAGGGAGATATCATTGATTTACAATCAGCTCTTTTTTCAAAAATTTTGGGTGACGACGGGAGAGTAACAGCGCAGATCTGGCATTCTAGTGCCTGGATCAGGATTTCTATCACATGGGCAGATGTAGAATGATTGTTCCATTTCTGAAAACAACTCATAATAAGGATTCTGAGCAATATTGAGGAAACTGTGACAATTTCAAATTTTCGCCAACTCAGCGAATTTTTCCTCAAAACCCTCTTCATGACGACTCTACATTTTACAAGAAAAGATGACGGTCCTACTATTGAAGAATTCATACAAAGATACAAGTCCACACATGGGACAAATTGGAAGATTCCAATGGTGTTTAATATGAGAGATGAGGCTGAAAAATGGAATTTATCACTTGACTACAAGCAGTTGACCAAACTTTCAGATGCAGAATTTGAAAAAGTCTTCTTGGACAAATGGTCTCGGGCTAGAAAAAAGGAGAATGAGACACATAAGGGGTTAATTGCTACGGGTTTCTCCTTACTGCAGGTTCATGGATTGATTCAGAAAGAGAAGATCATTGTTTCTATCAATCCTAGTGGTAAACATAATTTTATCAATGTTAATTTGGCAAAAAAATTGCAAGTCCCAACAAAACATATTGAAAATACACAGGTTGATGATAAGGATGTTCAAATTTATAAGGATTTGAAACTTTCTATGGATAAGTATGTATTGCATGGTGATTTTTATGCTTCAGATATGGATAGCATGGATGTTGTTTTGGGATACCCTTGGATGGAATCAGTGGGTACTATCAATATTAATGTACAGAAGAAATTCCTGAAGCTCTGGTATAAAAAGAAGAAAATTACATTACAGGATATTTCCATCAATAAACAGGTAGAGTACATGGAATCTGAAGCAGAATATGTTCCAGGGACTGATATATCAGATGATGAACCTTTGATGATCGACAATCAAACACAAACAGAGGCTGAAGCAGTTACAGGTACATCAGATGAGGGCGCAGTGGTTGAAGTCATATTGGAAAAGAAGACATCACAACAAGCACCACAACAGGGTGAATTAAAGAAAAAGACATCGTGGGTTAAAACTTCAACATATCATCACCCACATCACCCCGCAAGACAACCATCAAGATGGAAACCAAGTAGTCACAAGGACAACAACCCCTGTATGACGGATAGCGAGGAGCAAAGATCCACCTACTACACATCAACACAGAAGAGCTACCACGGTCAACTTCCATCTCAAGCGAGCGACGCACCAGCGAGATCGAGGGTTCACCTTTCTCTTGGATGGCTAAATGCACGTGCATAGTATCAGTGGACTACTCTTTTGATTAGATCTTATTATTTGTGTTCTTCCCATGTTTCGGGGACGAAACATGTGTAGGGGGGTGGAATGTTATATACCTAGGGGGGATAATATGGGGTACCAAGGGAGGTACCCAAGGTAATAATGTAATAATGGGATGGGCCATAGTAATAAATAAGGTGGTTAACCCATATCATGTAAGGGACCACAAGCAATTAGTAATAATGTAATGGGCCCATGGTATTAGTGGATGGTATGAGGGAACCATGGTAATGATCCATGGTATTGCATGTATCAGGCCTATATAGAGGCTAGAGACTCCACATGGAGAGAGTCAAGAAATATTGTCAATGAATATTGTATGAACAAGCATAGGGCTTGTGGAGTATTCTCCTTCCTTGAGGAGTGATTGTATGGTGTTGGCCTACCATAAGGGTTTGATAATAAAGAATCATTTCATATTATTTCTGGGTTTATTTGTATTATCTTATATTCTCATATCAGATCTATATATTTCCGGGTCAGATCTATAACAAGTGGTATCAGAGCTATAACAATTGGTATCAGAGCTACAACAATTGGTATCAGAGCTACAACAAAGGTAAGGGTCTATCTAATGGTTTTTGGGCTGAAGCCATTAGCACTACAGTTTACTTGAAAAATAGGAGTCTAATGAAAAGTCTCAATTTTAAAATGCCTTTTGAAGAATTTTATGGATATAAGCATGCAGTGAATCATTCAAGGGTTTTTGGGTTAAAAACATTTTCCAATATTCCCAAAGATGGCAAGAAAAAGTTAGGCCCTAAGGCCACAAAATGCATCTTTGTAGGATATTGCACTGAGTTTAAAGCTTATAAATTGTTTAATCCTTTTACTCATAAAGTTTTTGCGAGTCGAGATGTGTTATTTCATGAGCAGGCTGAGGAAGGAAATAAGAAGAACAACCTTGAAGAATGGCACATTCCATCATTGATGGAAGAAAGCAATGAGGATATGTAGCAGCACTAGTAGCAACAACAACAAGGATAGAAAAAAGAGGAAGAGGTAGGTGATGTAATCAGTAAGTCAAGCCCGCTAAGGTCTAAAGCAGACATATTTGAGGTTAGTCCATTATTGAAAAGATTAGGAAGGTATACTCAACTACTAGCTAGATTGGGAGACTATGCTTTAATGTAAAACATTTTAGATGTAATAGAACCCACGAATTATAAAGAAGCTAGTCAATCTCATAAATGGAGGGTCACAATGAACGAAGAAATTGAATCTATAATGAGAAATAATACTTGGAACTAGTTGAATTTCCTGAAGGCAAAATATGCATAAGTTGTAAATGGATCTATAAACTTACATTTAATGCATATGGGACTATATAAAAGTTTAAAACTAGATTGGTAGCAAAGGGTTATTCACAGAAAGAGGGAATTGACTATGAAGAAACCTTTGCCCCTATAGCCAAACTAAATACTATTAGAATGTTAATTGTTGTAGCTACAAAACATCAGTGGAAGCTATACTAGTTAGATGTTAAGACTACATTTTTAAATTGTGATTTAAAGGAAGAGTTTTATTTAATGAATCCAAAAGGCTTTTTTAAACAAGGGTAGGAGCATTCAGTTTGTAGATTGAAAAAGGCCCTTTATGGTTTAAAAGAGGCACCCAAGTCTTGGTACAAGAAGATTGAATCATTTTTCTTACAACACGGTTTTCATAGGAGTAAGAATGACCCAAATCTATATACCATGTATGATGAATAGGAGAATATAATTTTTAATTCCTTGTATGTGGATGACATGATTATAACAGGTAATGTAGATGCATTAATCAAAGAAATCAAATTGTAGATGTCATAATTTTTTTAGATGAAAGACCTCAGAAGTTTACATTACTATCTAGGTCTGGAAGTGTGCAGAGACTCTAGGCAGACTTTCGTTTCTCAAGGGAAGTATGTCAGAGGACTGCTCAAAAAGTTTAGAATGGAACAATGTAAGACAACATCAGTATCTTTGCAGCAAAACCTGAAATTGTGCAGAGACGATGGCTTTAAGGAGTTGGATGTTAGTTTGTATAGGCAGCTAGTTGGTAGTTCGATATATTTGACTACAACGAGACCACACTTAGCATACTTTGTTAGTGTGCTGAGCCAGTTTATGTTATATATCCGATCTAAAAATATAAGACAATGAAAATAAACCCCCTAAATAACAAGATAGAAATATATAGAAATGATTCTTTATTGATATCAAAACCCTTAAGGTAGGGCAACACCATACATTCACTCCTTAAGGAAGGAGAACACTCCACAAGCCATATGCCTGTTCATACAATATTCCTTGACATCTCTCTAGGTGGAGTCTCTAGCCTCTATATAG
>APFE030132396.1:0-19406 GCA_000404065.3 Pinus taeda | reverse complement strand
ATTGTGAAGAAACTAGCTATCAAACTTGGGATTCCAATGAATTGCTGCCGGATTTTGACCGGAAAAATCCGCCGGAAAAGCTTTCAAAAAGTCGCGTTATAGACTACTGCATTAATATCGGGTAGTTTGAGTTTATACTTGCATGCACTTTAATATATTTAGAATGTGTTTTTTTTAATGAATATCAGTCGCCAAAACTATCCTCATAATTGTATTGTGAGAACGTTGTGTCTATATTAAGATTAACCAGAGATCCAGATATTTTAGATTACTCCTAGATTAACCGGAGAAAAGTGTAAACATGGCGTACAATTTTATGTATTAATATTTGGTAGTTTTTCGAGTTTATAATTAGATACATTATTTTATATTTATAGAGGCTACTGGTCGCCTCGCTCTCTGTGGTTAGACCTGGTACTATGGAGGCTCCTCCTCATCGCCATGGGATAAGTCCTGGCTCTATGATGCAGGTCTAAAGTGCATATCTGCGTTTTCACTTTCACTTGCATACTACTACAACCTGTTACTAGAAGAGCTTGCATGGCTCTAGTCCGGGCAATGTTCTCCTAATGTGTGCTTTTTTAAGTCATGAATATTAGTCACTAAAACTAATCTCATGATAATTTTATTGCGAGAACGTTGTGTCTATATTAAGATGTGTCTATTTGAATAACCGCAGATCTGGAAGATTAATCACATGTTTGAACAGAAGAATCTAAACATAGCGTGGTCCTGATTTTGGAAGTTCAAAATATAAATACAAAGGTGGCGTTACCAAAATTCAACCCTGCCTCCACACGACTACAACCTCCAGTAATTCTAGCAGCTGCGATACCTCGACCCGTAACCAAGCGCCAGAGGCCACTATTAACTAGTAAATACATTAGCTACATCTCCCCACTTATCAATTCTTTGCAAGTATTTTGACTGCTGCAGTAGTGCTAGATTAGTTGCTTGTGAAAGATTTTCTCCAATGGACTTACAAGATCTGGAAGGTATGCACCGTGAAAAAAGATTGGGTTTGGTAGATCAAGAAGATATGAACCCTAAAAGAAATTTGGTTTCGGAAATCTCTGCTCTTCAGGCCACTGGTGGGACGCAAAAGTTCCCTGGCTCATTCACAAGTCCTAATCCCTGTATTCTGGAAGATGCGCAGCCATTAAGGGTTCCAGGAAAACAGTTTGAAGAGAAGCAAGAGGATAAAGGAAAATCAGCATACCCATCACAATTTTCAGGAGCACATAATGGTGCAACTGTACTGGATAGCCAAAGGGACGCAACTAGAAACATGCAAGTGTGTAACATGGGAGCAACACCTGAGCATGAGAATCCTGGTTTTGCTATGTTGGGCAGCTGCGTTTCCAAAAGTGTTTCACGTCCTCTTAAAGCGGGTATCAAATCGTTTGGTGTTACTTTTACAGATACTTCAACAAGTGAGCAGGAGGGGAGAACTTGCAAGTCATCAAAAGAAACTCATGAAGATCAATATAGACATCAGCGAAATCCTAGTCGGAGCCGGACCAAGGTAGTTGAGCAGGAGAGGAGAACTTGCAAGTCATCAAAAGAAACTCATGAAGATCAATATAGACATCAGCGAAATCCTAGTCGGAGCCGGACCAAGGTACGATTTATTTTACAGTGGGCTGAACAAGTTGTTTTTCACAGATTTGTTTGGTTATTGAAAAGTTCAACCAAGTGAATAAACCAGGGTTTGGGATTTTGGAAAATTAAGATATTGATTTCTCGTTTGATTTTCTGTTTTTGTGATATTACTGATTTTGATAATATTCTTGTGGATTAATCACATTATAAGTTGCCAATCCAGGATTTAATATTTTTCGGATTAATCACGCCATAAGTTGTTTTTCACAGATTTGTTTGGTTATTGAAATTCAACCAAGTGAATAAACCAGGGTTTGGGTTTTTAGAAAACTAAGATATTGATTTCTGGTTTGATTTTCTGTTTTTGTGATTTTACGGATTTTGATAATAATTTTGTTTAGTAATCACATTATACTTTGCCAATCTATTCAATATTTTTCGGAATAATTACATCATAAGTTACTATTGAATTCCATTCTAAAAAATTCCAGAATTTGTTTGCTATTAAAAAGATTTTTCACGATGAGAAAAGCATCAATGTCCTGTTGCATTAAACTGCAGGTATTTAAACAAGGTAATGGTATTGGGAGATCTGTAGATCTTACTAAATTTGAAGGCTATCCAGAGCTTATTGGTGAACTGGAAGTGTTGTTCAATCTTGAAGGTCAACTGCGAGATTGTAGCAAAGGTTGGTCGGTTGCCTACAGCGACTTTGAAGGAGACATAATACTTCTGGGCGACGAGCCATGGAAGTGAGTATCGATTAATCCAATATAACATGTCATCCATGCTTTTTATTACGTAAACTCATTCGTTTAGTAGACCACTCTGTTTTGTTTTTCTTGCTGATATCCTGATAGTCTTTTTGTTTCTAAACTGTTATTTCTTGGAATTGTTATTTGTTTTGAAAGCAGAGAGTTCTGCGGTCTAGTGGCAAAGATTTTCATATATAAAAGTAATCAGAAGGATAAAAAAAGTACCATCGGTGCTCAAGCATGAAGCCGCCTCGCGTGATCAGAATTCTAGAAATTGTGAAAGGTGTTGGAATCTCGCCTTATGTTCAGATTGCTCAGTGAAGATGTCACTGATATACTCTGTTATTTTGAAATTGTGAAAGATGTTGGCACTTCGCCTTATATTTAGATAAAGCAGGGATGATAGAACTTATGATTCAATATGTATATATACATATTGAGACTATTATTTTGATATTTGGTTCTGAAACTATATTAATAGTTTGAATTATGAATCGTATTATTTCTAATGTGACATTACAGTGTTTTGATATATGGTCTAAAACGATATTAGTTGATGGCTTCGTTGGCATATCCAGCAGTTTTGGTTGAATATTTAGACAGGAGTGGGTTAGAATTATGAATCGAATATATTTCTAATGCGGCATTATAATGTTTTGATATATGGTCTAAAACGATATTAGTTAATGGCTTCGTTGGCATATCCAGCAGTTTTGGTTGAATATTTAGACAAGATTAGTAATTTAATTGTGTTTGGGGTGGGATGTTTAATATATATATTTTTAAAAATAGGGTGTTTAATTCAGTCTAGGTTACATGTTTAGGTCACATGCTTAGGGTTTCAGAGGAGGAGTGGAGGAATAGAAGTTATTTTGGGGAATTAAACTTTCCAAGGGCGTCCAAGCTCAACCATATGATTCTGGTGATAAGCATCCCATCCGGAGTGAATCACTCTTCTCTTAATCACTCTTCTCTTTATATGTATACTTTTAATAATAAATTTTGGCGTCCAAACTCTTGTACAATTCTGGTGATAAGCATCTCATCAAGAGTGAATCGAATCACTCTTTACATGTATAATTTTAATAATAAATTTTGGGTGGGATGTTTAATATATATATTTTTAATAATATGGGGTTTAATTCAGTCTAGGTCACATGTTCAGGGTTCAAAGGAGGAGTGGAGTAATAGAAGTTATTTTGGGGAATTAAACTTTCCAAGGGCGTGAGAGCTCTTGTACGATTAGAGTGAATCACTCTTTACATGTATACTTTTAATAATAAATTTTGGGTGGGATGTTTAATATATATATTTTTAATAATATGGGGTTTAATTCAATCTAGGTCACATGTTTAGGGTTCAGAGGAGGAGTGGAGGAATAGAAGTTATTTTGGGGAATTAAACTTTCCAAGGGCGTCCAAGCTCAACCATATGATTCTGGTGATAAGCATCCCATCTCGAGTGAATCACTCTTCTCTTTATTCCCTTTATATGTATACTTTTAATAATAAATTTTGGCGTCCGAGCTCTTGTACAATTATGGTGATAAGCATCTCATCAAGAGTGAATCACTCTTTACATGTATACTTTTAATAATAAATTTTGGTTATGGTGATAAGCATCCCATCAGGTGTGAACCACTCTTTATATGTGAACTGCATATTTGGATTCAGCACCATGAAAAACCCCTGGGACGGTTTGATTGTGCAGAAACTAGCTATCAAACTTGTGATTCGAATAAATTGCTGCCTGATTTTGACCGGAAAAACCCACAGGAAAGGCTGCCAAAAAGTTGCTGCCTGATTTTGACCGGAAAAACCCACAGGAAAGGCTGCCAAAAAGTTGCTGCCTGATTTTGACCGGAAAAACCCACAAGAAAGGCTGCCAAAAAGTCTCATTATCGACAACTGCTACTTTTAATAATAAATTTTGACCTCGAGGCTCATACCATTTTGGTGATAAGCATCCCATCAAGTGTGAACCACTCTTTATATGTACACTTTTAATAATAAATTTTGCCAAAAAGTTTCATTATAGACAACTGCTACTTTTAATAATAAATTTTGACCTCGAGGCTCATACCATTTTTGTGATAAGCATCCCATGGTGATAAGCATCCCATCAAGTGTGAACCACTCTTTATATGTATACTTTTAATAATAAATTTTGACCTCGAGGCTGGTACCATTTTGGTGATAAGCATCCCATCGTGAGTGAATCAGTCTATATGTATACTTTTAATAATAAATTTTAGAAAATAAGGTGCAATTTTTTATAATTTAAGTTTTTTTTTTTTGTTTTATTAGGAAAGTTATGGAATATTGTGAAGTAGTGGTCAAATTATCTAATTACATTAACATATATTAATCATCGTATGCACCATATACACTTAACATATATTAATCATCCTATACACCATATACACATAAGTGGATGAAAGCCTACTCCAAGTTCTTCTTTTTTAAGTCAAATTCCACTATGATAATTATGTAAAATGACCAAGGTTTGAAACTCCCAATAATTGAAAAGAAACAACTAAAAATATATATATAACTTAAAAATCTTTGAATGATTGTTTTTTAATCCACAAGCTAATCTCCCAAATCACTCGGAATCAAATTAAATATTATAATGAATAAAAAATATAATTAACCCACTTACATTTAATAAGTTTGTTAAATTTCTAACACAGGTAAATAATAAAACTAAAAATAATAAAATATAATTATTTTGGTGTAAAAAAAAAAAATTGAATAAGCATATAAATTAATGACGTTAACAATATAGGGTAAAATTAATGGAGGTTTTATTATTATTATTTAATATTTGTAAATCTATCGTAACTCAATTGTTATTGGTCATGAAGATAACCATCATTCGCTCCTACGTGAGACTATGTGAGAATATAGATTGATTAAAACCACATTACTTGGAACAACTTGTTTGAAAACCACATCACTTGAATAGCTAGTTTGTGGTCCATAAGGGGGTAAATTTTGGCTCCTTGAAGGTGTCTTTGTGTCTTGGAATATTAACATGTTTCTTTGCTTTAGAAAATATGATCTCTTAATTAATTGAAATATTTTTTAATTCTTACTACAAAACTAAAAGGCGGTTTCAACTCAAGTAGTACCCATAAAAAAGCCAAGTCTCCTTTGTAGTCATCATTGAGGCCACCTCGAATGGGATCATATGCTTTCTAGTAACATTTATTCTTAATCTCATACATTTTTTCTTTGATATTGTTGATTTATTTGTATTCATTTCAAGGTCTGTATTGATTTATAACGTAGGTCATCAAAATTAGCATGAATGATAGAAATTAAACATGTTTAATCCTTGTAAATAAAAGATTAATATTTAGATCAATTAGCTAAATATAGATAGTTGGGAAAAATGTTGTTATTCTCCCTACTCTAGTTCCTGCATGTGACATGTTAAACTCATAATGAGTATATCTTTTTAATGAATTTAAATTCACCTGGTCTAACTAGGCGGAGGAGTTGCCCGGAAAGTTATAGAAATTGTGGTCATATTTAGAGAAAATCCGGCAAAGATTTTTCTAAATCCATGTTATAGTTGTTAAACTTCAAAATTTTAGATGTCTTTTCCACCATCAAAAACACCATTCAAACACTGCCTCTACTAGATTTTTTGAATTTTTTTGCCCGGCTTCCGACTACTTTTGGCCGTTAGACAATTCCTCCACCTCATTAGAGGACTCCATTTAAATTTTGTTTATCTAAAAACCTTAGAAATATATATATTTATATATATATATATATTATATATATATGAATATATGAAATTTATTACAAAATATTTTTCCAATTTTTGTTATTGTTAGCTTACTTGTGTTCACCTCATAGCTTATAATTAGTTTATGATTTAAATCATTAAATTTATTATGAATGGTAAGGAAATTTTAGACCCAAAAAATAAGAATTTTTTTTTATGAAATAAGAAAATGATTCTCTCCCCTAGATTTAGCATGGTAGTTCACTTAAAATTCATTTCAATAATTAAAAGAACAAAAGTGGAGCAATAAATGGGTCCTATATTCCATAAAACTTACTTTATTCTAGTTCGTCATACATGCTCAACCATAACTTTATATTTAGGTTAGTGTTTTTACATTTTATTGGTGTTTTTTATAGATTTTAGATTTTAATGTTTTAACATAAATAGAACAATCATATAAATTAAATTATTGATAAATGTTGATAGGTATCATAATTATTTAAATTAAATGGTTGGTTAATAGGTATTATGTATCATCATACATTTTACATTGCTAAAAAATAAAATAAACCAACCTAAATCCATTTTAACTATATATCTATCAATGGCCTAGGTGGATCAAATATCTCAAGGAGCAAACCTCTCTTTTGAGTGCAAAAACTGAGGAAATGCTATATTACATAAGAATGTCATTGACAAAACCATGGGTTGTCAAAACCTAGAGTCCAAAAATTGGCAATGGTAAACTTTTATTTTATTTTTATTTTTATTTTTATTTTTTTTTCCTAGTTTAAATCATATGGGATTTGAATTTTGAATTTCAGGGTTCACACAATACTTCATCACAATAATATCCCCAATTATTTTATTTTATTTTATTTTTATTTCTTATTTCTTATTTCTTTTATTTTAATTTAACATTTCTTCTATTTGCCTAGACACAAAATAATAAAAATTAACTAAAATATAAATTTATTTTAAATTATTATTATTGTTATTATTAAATTTAAAAAAATGGTACAAAAGTTGAACATCTAAACATTTAAAAAGAAAAATCATGTAACAAACTCTTAATCATGGAGATTCACCCCTAGGTTATCATGGAGATTCTTACCCTATAAATAAGCTTTGTTACAATACCATGGGTCAATACCATGATTTATCAATATCATATGCCCAAAAATCCATAACTCATTTCATAGTCAAATTATTGTATTTTAATTTTATATTCTGACATTCTTTTAATTAAATTGAAAAGAAAAAAAGGTGTACCTATCTTTGAAATAAATCTCGATCCTCTATCCCTAACTATTTCTAAACAAATTCCATGAATATTAAATCAAGTTAAATCCCTAACATCCACCTATTAATTATTGATAATTAAATTAAATTTTGGAAGCCCTATTCCAAAATAGACCAACCAAATGGTGTAAGTATAAAATTCATTTTGAAACTTTCTTAATGGGATTTTTGTAAATGAACATAGTAGGGATTAGATACATAAATTATTCGAAGCAACCACTACCACCATTCTAACAATTATAATTATACATGTACCTCACTATTCTTTTTGGTTTTCATTGTATCTTGGCATCTCTTTTCTATGTTAGCATTGTTTTGGATATAATCATCCATATAATCCACATCAATGGTATCAAAATTATTTTGTTGTGGTTTTTCCTTATATGTCCCTCACAAGGCTATGTTATAAGAAGTTGGACCTCCAACTAATCAAGAAGTTGAAGATCATCTTTGTTGTCTATAATGGATTTAGATGGCTCATGACAAAAAAATTGACATTATAGGAGATTTCCTTCATTCCATAGACTATGAATATGGCATTGCCTTCATTCCATAGATTATGAATATCTTATTCTAAGGTATTATAAGGGAAATTCTTATCTAGTTTTTTTTCTTAACAAATGTAGATTTGATAGGTGTGAAATAACAAATTGTGATATAAATTCTCTTAAAGTTAATGTCAAAATATTTTGATCCAAATGTATCAATTGAGGTCTATTTTATAAATATCAATATGAGAAAGGACACTCATTTTTATATAAGAAGTTATTCCTCCAATTCCTTTGCAAGATGATTTCTTGTCCCAAGCCGATGACAAAATGAATCCACCTATATAAGGGATCTTAGGCTCATCATACTCCCAATTTTCAATTAAAAAAATAATTAAGAAAAGTCTTTGGTAGAAATAACATAAGAGAAAGTTTTGGCTAACGTGTTTCGAACCAACAAGTGTGATTCATCATGAGGACCATACGAAGAGGTAGACCATGGCAAAGGCTTAAATAGAAAGCAATGTAGAGACCCTAATTTCAAGTAACAACTATTTTTGAACAATAATATTTAAATTATGATATTAATTTATAAATTTATTAAATAGTATTGCTCAAAAATACTCATTACTTGAAATTATGGTCTCTACATTGCTCTCTACTTAAGCCTTTGTCATGGTCTGTCTCTTCATCTGGTCTTGATGATGAACCACACTTGTTGGTTCGAAACGCGTCGGCCAAAAAAATTTCTTATGTGATTTCCACTGAAAGACTTTTCTTAATTCATTATGGATCACAGAGGCCTAAATTTAGAAAATCAAAAGATAATATCAATTTCACTCAGGATCCAACATAACGTAGGATATTTACACCATGGAAAGTCATGACACTTCCAAAAGATTATTCAAAGCATTACAAATTCCTATTTATTACTCTCATTTTGTTCCTAATCCTTAATAATAATTTTCTTATTTCTAATGATTACCCATTTTCCTACCCTTCTGGCTTTCTTTTCCTTTTAAACCTTCTTCCTCAATTCAAGTTGCTTTCATGGAATGAGGTCCTCATTTATAAATATTTTAATCCCTTTTAAGCTAATTTATGATCATTACAATTTACCCTAATACAAATAAGTTTATCTTTATGCTCAAGTATCTTTCCCAACCTTCTTATTTCCATGAAATAAGTTATTATTAATGAATAAAATTAATATCAATGTAGTTTAAAAAATAATATATTTTTATTTCATTTTAAATAATTCATAAGTTTATCCCACTTCTATTCGTATTCAAATTAAAAAACAAAACAAAAAAATGCAAAACAAAGTATGATCTAACCCTAACCCTTTTTATTTATGTAATAAGCCCAATGGGTCAAGTCAGAGTCATAGTTAGTTAGAAAATCAGTAAAGACCATATTAATAATTGTAAGTGGTTGACACACATTAAAGAAAAGGGACCATAGTAGTTGTAAACGGTCCATAGTTAATAAATAAAGTGGTTAATCCATGTTATGAAAGGGACCACTAGTAGTTAGGGTTTTGGAGGTCATTTAGCTATAAATAGTCTTAGTTAGTAAGGAAAAGATCATCGAGCCTCATTTTAATTGAGCTCTGCTTTGCTAGAGATTGCCCCCTCGAAGAGGCAAGTGAACATTGAATTTGTTTCTGAATAATAAAATTCTTTTAGCTTTCCTCATTTCATGTGATAATTCGGTGTTCTAGGCTATATTTCTTCATATTTCTGGTATTCTGGATTTCTCACAGATCAAGAGCATAACAAGTAGTATCAGAGTACTTTCCAAGGCCAGTTGTACCTCTAATTTTCGTAGATTTTATTCTAGGCTAGAGACATGTTCCGGCGTCTTTAAACCATGAGATTTGTCATTGAGCGCATAAACCTGTGTATTTGGGGAGGCATGCACATAGGAACTACAAGAGGTGGTCACTTGTTGGACTCCCTTGTAAACCTTGTAGGTACCCCTTCAAGTAGTAGTGCATTAGACACAACCATGCATAGATTGCACTTCCACGTACCCTTGGGTATATCGGAAGCCACATGGACTCACCTAAAATCTAAACTTAGATAAGTCATCGGTCATCTTGTTGCTACAGTACACTGAGAACAGCACTCGGGGAGATTACTTGCCCATACGATAGGGTAGTCGGGTAGTACAACTAAGGGTACGGTCGATCCTCCTTAATTAGCACCCTAAAAGATTGGGTTGAGTATTATTGTTGGACCCCTGTGTATATTGTGATATGTAGCACCTAACACTCCTTTATGACCATAGTTCCATATCCTATCTGAAGATAACCCTCTACCTTATCTTCCAGTTCAAATCCAGCAGTTGGAGTTCTACTGGAGTCGTGCAACTCACATTTAACAATTGGGGTTTTGTCGTCACTGTACAAATTAGATTCAGCAGTTGGGGTTTTCACAGTTCCAATTAGACTCTTATGCAGTGAAGTTTTTGGTTGCTATAGTCCAAGCCAAATTTTCGCAGGACACTGGGTAGGATCAAGCTTTCGGGAATTCGGCCATCCTAGGGAACTTGCAAGAGACTTAGCCCATAAGATTGAGGACGACGAACTGGTCACAGTGGTACCATTCAGTTGTAAGCCCCAAATTTTTTGGTTGTCCCAAAAATTTTCCCGATACGGCCTCAAGTGATCCACGTCATTAGACTCCCAAGATTTCCCTCTTTCCAAGCAAACTACTCTTAAGTAAGCTCAAAAAAATTGTCCAGGATTGGTGTATGCTGGGTACCAGATCTCAAGTTATGGGTGCAGAGAAGGCAATCGAGAGGGTCAACAAACTTGAAGAAATATTTGATGCATTCGAGACCAAGTTTCTCAAACAGATCTCATATATAATAGCCCTTATAAGACCGCCTCATATGGAGGAGCCTAGCGTTGATGCACACATAGAAGGATAATCCATCCATCACATTCAATTCCATGGAAATCACCACTCTTCCAACCATAGGACACCCAAGCTGGACATGTACAAATTTGATGGCTCTAACCCCGCAGTATGGGTAGCACAAATGGAGCAGAATTTCTCCCTTAATGATATCCACGGAGATGAAACTAAACTACATGTGGGATCCCTTTACTTTGACCAAGAGAGATGGAAGTGGTGGAGGTGGCATTAGAAATGCTATCCAGGGAGAGCAACTTGGAACAAAAGCCATATGTGATCACTTTCAATGGGAATCTAATTTTTTTGGTTGTCTCACAAAGCTCTAACAAATGGGTACAGTAAAGGACTACATTGCATTCTTTGAGCAATTGGTCATCGGAACTAATGGTCTAGGAGATGACTTCTACTTGGAATGTTTCATCAGTGTCCTAAACGAATCTATCCAAGCCCATGTCTAGATGCACCACCTAGTTACTTGGTTGGACGCATGTCGCAAGGCCTTAGATGTGGAGATCCCTTAAATGCCTAGTCCAATCATCCAAATTTCATCGCCAAGGCGCATCCCCCCCAGGCTCCGAGCCTCAACCAAACACTTAAGGTTCAAAAGGTGTCACCAACAGAAATGGACGAAAGACGAAAACAAGGACTGTGTTACTACTATGATGACAAGTACTCTCCTAGACATAAATTCAAGGAACCAAATTCTTCCAAACTAATGTTATTGATAACAGCCCAACAGATGAAGTTCCATCCCTTAAGGTGCCCAAGGAAGAAGCAGGGGAAACCCAAACCGACAATGATCTCACAGCTACCCCAAATGAGGTGATCATTTCACTACATGCCTTGGCTGGCATTTCTTTGCCTCAAACTCTCAAAATATGGGGCTTTATTTAACATCAACTAGTAGTGGTATTGATTGATATTGGTAGCACTCATAACTTTATCCATAAGAGAGTCATAGAAGTTGTTCATTGCTTTGTGCAGGTGGTATCTAATTTCTAAGTCCTTATCGTTGATGGGGGGACCATGAAATGTGAAGGTCGCTATGAAAATATTAAGCTTTAGATGGGAGAATACCACCTAAAGACCCACATGTTTGCTATTGAAATGGGTGGTTGCGGCATTGTTCTAGGTGTTGAATGACTTCGCACATTGGGCCCTATCACAATGGATTTCCAGGAGTTATATATGAGCTTTAGGAAGAATGACCACATTCATACATTAAGGGGACTCCAGGCAGGTGCGCCTACTATCATCAGCTGGCATACAATGGAGAAACTTTTAAAAAATGGCCATCATGGAGTAGTCGCCAAATTAATGCCATCCAGGCCATTAAATCCACTACTCCTCATATTCAGCCTGAGATGCAACAGGTATTAGATCACCACCAGTGATTCTTTGACAAACGTAAAGAGCTTCCACCCTCTATGAGTGAACATGATCATAGCATCCCTTTGATCTAGGGGACCCAACCACCTAATGTCCGCCCATATTGATATCCTTTTGCCCAAAATAATGTAATTGAAAAAATCATTAAGTAACTCCTCGAAGTCAATGTTATTCGTCCCAACATCAGTCCTTATTCATCTCCAGTGGTCATGGTTCTAAATAAAGATGGAGAATGGCACATGTGTCAGACTTTTGGGCCCTCAACAAGCTCACTATCAAGGACAAATTTCCTATTATGGTTGTTGATGGTCTGCTTGATGAACTGCATGATGTAAATTCTTTACCAAGTTAGACCTCTGCTTGAGCTATCACCAAATATGTGTTGATTTATGGTAGCATCAGATGTGCTCTAAGCCTCAAAATTTGTAGCAAGGCTTGGACATGCATTCTCTAATACCCAGAAATCGTTTTGGGAAATTCCACACAGAGATAGTTTTATTAAAATAATTAATTATTTTTAATGAAGATCAAGCCAAAATGATATAAGCCATTGATTAGAAGTTAATTTGGGCCATTAGTTGTCCAACAGAAAGATATAAGAAGAGGCTTGAGGGGCACTTGGAGAACACATGGAGTAGAGATCAAAAGGTCGAATTTCTAAAGCAGAGCAACTGTCGGAGAGAAATTCAAAGTGATATTTTGCAATGAGGGGCAGGGATAATATTCGAAGGGAAATTTTCCTAGTCAGAGAGTACAAGGTAGAGAAGGTAGAACGATGTCCAAAGAGGCTGACACTGGCACACGCAGATCTGATGCAGTGGCAGTGTAGAGCTAAGATGGAGATCAAATTCCTGCTAAGGAAATTGAGTTTCAGAAGCTGGGAGGCGGGGTGTGATACCAGGAGGTAGAAAATCGAAGTTTCCATCCAGCAAAGGATCTGAAGGAGGAGTAGCATAGTCCCTAACAGAGGTGACACAGAGACTGCATGGGGCTGATGTAGTTCTACGTAGAAGCTGATGCAGAAGGAATGCAGAGCCTCTATTCTAGTGAGATTAGAGTCAGATTCTTCCAGTGACAGGGTGAGAACATCTCACTACTTGTTTTTTCGTGTTTCTCTTTGTATATGATAACCATTTGGGCATCCAACAAATTGTACTCATAATTACTACTGCATAATAATTAAACTATCAGTTGCAGCACCAGTTTTCCCACACTGGGTTTTTCCAGGGACATTTTTCCAAAAATCACTGTGTAGATGTGTTCTGTATTTCTTTCTTATTCAGATTCTTATTTCCACATTTTATTTGAATGGTGAAGGTTGCAGTGTATGAGCTTCCATGTTTATTGTAGGAAACAGTAAATAATGTGGTTTAGTAACTAAGAAATAGAAGAAACAAATCAGTTGCTACAGTAGAAATTTGGGTAACTAAATTTTCACATGGTATCAGAGTTGTAGGTGAAACAAGAGAGCAGTGTCGGAAGAGCCCAACATTGAAGGAGGAAGGGAGTTCGAAATTCCTGCAGAGGCACCAAATAGAATCCGTAGAGGGATTGTGCAGTTCAAGCCAGGAGGGAAAGATTTCCATGGTAAATATCTCTCCGAGTGAGTCAACAGAGAGGTAGAATTTCTAGATCGAATATTTGTCAACGACAGAGGGAGAAACGCAGTAGTAACTTCAACAAAGAGGGATTCTGGTGGGACACAATCTTTTGTAGGCAATTTCTGAGAAAAAAGACGTCAAAAGGAAGAAGAGAGACACTTGAGGGAATTTCTTCCTCAAATAATTCCTAGCTAGGGAATTTGAATTCTCATTTTTTGAGCAGCTGTAGGAGAGAGGAGGTCATTCGACTTTTTTGACTAGAAAAAATGGCAATCAGTGGGTTGAGATATCAAGATCAGTTGGATGGTGCATCCAACTATGTGATCTTGAAGGCAATGATGTCATGCCTTCTAGATGAGAATTTTCTCAAGATTTATGTCAACAGTGTGGTGACTGTACCCACGGATCTAAATCCACTCAAGAAGTATAAGGGGGAAATGGAAAAGGCCAAGAGAATGATCCTCAGCGGAGTGAAGGATCATATAGTCTATCACATCGTTGGCAGAGACAATTCCAAGGAGATGTGGGATGCCTTGTCGATGTTATATCAGGGATCTTTCCAACAACGGAAGATGTACTTAGAGCAGAAGATGAGATCCATGCAGATGTAGAAGGGGGAACACATTGATTCGTTCCTTTCTAAGCTTCAGGAGACCCGAGATTAGATGGCAACTGTGGGGTCAACACCTCAAGGTTCTGAGATGGTGGCAGTAGCCCTGAATTCAGTTTCTGAGGAGTGGAAAAATTTTGTTCAGAGCATCCTAGGCAGGGTGATTTTTCTAGACTGGGATGGAACGTGTGCAGCTCTTAAGAAAGAGGAGTTGAGGAGAGACTTGGTCAAGTGTAAACTTGACAGAAGAAGCAGAAGTAGGTCGAAGCCTAAGGAGGAGGAAGTGAATCCAACCCTTGCATCCAAGGGGCAAAAGGAGAAGCAGAAGAAGAAGAAAGATCAAAATATCAAATGCTTTAGGTGTGGTGAATTCGATCACTATGGAACACAATGTCCTCTTAGGAAGAAGGAAAAAGATGAGAAGCATGATCTGAAGGTTGCAGTCGCGAAGATCGAGGAGGATGATTTTTCCATGATAGCCGAGATACCTCCAAGAGGGAGGTGGGTTGATTTAGAGTTGTAGTTCGAAAGGAATCTAGATGCCCAGGATCCTTGAGGAGTCTATGTCTCGAATCAATTCCTTCCTATGGGAGCCCAAATCAGAATTAGCAGGATGGACCAGTGTCAGTTGGTGCAGAGGAATGCAAAAGTGACAGTTGCAATGGCTAGGAGCTCCAGAGATTGAGCAACGTAGAGCAAAGTTGATAGTAGTGAAGTTGGAACGTAGCAGAGGTCAATGGCAGCGTAGAGGCTTCAGAGGGTCGGTGTAGAGACTAGAACCAATCAGACTCCAGCAAACGAGATGCATCATACTAAATACTTGTTCATTAATTTGGGATGATTTTTCGTTGTTGATGCAGTAGCAACAATAGTTGGAGAAGGATGCAAATGTTGGTTGTGGCAGGGTGAACAGAAGGGTGAATGTAGAATTGAGAGGGAGTTGCAGTACGAATGCAGTGTTGACAGTGGTAGTGTCAGTAGCAATACAGATGCAGCATTTGCGCAGTAGTTGGTGGAGAGGATGTCAGACATCAACAGTGCAGAAGGAGATGTTACAGAACAGAGTGATGCTTCAACATGTTGCATTACAAGAGCATATTCCTCGCTAAGAGAGAGTGTTGATTTATGGTATCATCAGATATGTTCTAAGCCTCAAAATTTGCAGGAAGGCTTGAACACATACATTCTCCAATACCCAGAAATCGTTTTGGGAAATTCCACCCAGAGACAGTTTTATTATATAAATTAATTATTTTTAATGGGACCCTAAGTCTAAACTTAGGAAATTAAAATAACTAAAGGGTACTAATATAACTATGGGTGAAACTTCTAGAAGAAGATGGAGATCAAGTAAAAATGATATAAGCTATTGATTAGAAGTTAATCTAGGCCATTGGTTGTCCAACAGAAAGATATAAGAAGAGGCTTGAGGTTCACATGGAGAACACATGGGGTAGAGATCAAAAGGTCAAATTTCTAAAGTAGAGAAGCTCTCGAAGAGAAATTCAAAGTTATATTTTGTAGTGAAGGGCAAGGATAGTATCCGAAGGGAAATTTTCCTAGTCAGAGAGTACAAGACAGAGAAGGCAGAATGACATCTAAAGAGGTTGACACTGGCCCACATAGAGCTGACGCAATGGCAGTGCAAA
Source organism: Pinus taeda (assembly GCA_000404065.3). Lineage (NCBI taxonomy): Eukaryota > Viridiplantae > Streptophyta > Pinopsida > Pinales > Pinaceae > Pinus > Pinus taeda. The sequence goes on along the minus strand of APFE030132396.1, from coordinate 3,345 downwards.
GCCTAGAGGGAGATCAAATTCCTACTAAGGAAATCGAGTTTCAGAAGCTGGGAGCCAGGGTTGAGACTGGGAGGCAGAAAATCAAATTTGCCAGCTAGGAGAGGGTCTGAAGGAGGATTAGTGCAGTTCCTAGCAGAGGTGTCACAGAGACTATGTGGGGTTGACACAATTTTGTGCAGAAGTTGACGCAAAAGGGACATAAATCCTCTATTCCAGCGAGATCAGAGTCAGATTATTCTAGTGACAGGATGAGAGCATCTCACTACTTGTTTTGTCTAGTTTCTCTATGTATAGGATAGCCAATTGGACATCCAACGAATTGTACTCAGAATTACTACTGCATAATAATAAAACCCTTTGTCGTGGCACTGGTTTTCCCACACTGGGTTTTTTTGGGGACATTTTTCCAAAAATAACTTTGTAGATGTGTTCTGTATTTATTTCTTGTTCAGGTTCTTGTTTTTGCATTTTATTTAAATGGTGAAGGCTGCAGTGTATTAGTTTCGGTGTTTATTGTAGGAAACTGTTGACACCTAATCCTTAGTGATTGGGGAACTGAATGTGAACAGTCATCGAGAAGATGAACTGAACAATCACATTCATGTATATATTAGATAGCTGGCTAAATGAATAAATGCATTAGTTTTCTGGAGTTACTCCTGGCATGACATGGTATCAAAGCACAGGTCCCAGGTTCTATTTTTAACCTTGCTTTGTAACTCCTTTCCACTGCCTGCCTTCTGCTCCTCTATCCCACACCTGAAGGAAACCCCTGCCTGAAAGAAACGTTGCCGCTGCATACCTAACATCTAAGAGAGTGCCTGAAGGTAACGCTCTTGTATCAGCGTGAGCGTGATGCGCACTGGGCAATTTCAATTCGAATAACAGCCTTAGCATCATCTTCTTCAAGGCATTTCAAAGCTCTTACTTCAGGTATTTTGACATTAAAGCTAAGCGCAGCCTGCTATATTTTAATTTTTAAAGACGGAATCTGGTAAAGTTGTTCTAATCGATGGGTTGCGTAGAGTATCGCGTGCAAAATCGATGGGTTGTGTAGAGTAAAGCAGGTGTTGATGCAGACTGTTGGCCAATTGTGACTCACAAAATGTTGAATCGAGATGCGTTGTTTCTTGAAATAGTGGGAGTCCTTTTCTTGCGCAGCCGTGATGTTTTAACATCTGGGGAAATAAATTTGGATTGGATTGTTTTAGTATAACTATTATTCCTCCTCCCTGTATCAGTCTTTGCTTTATCCTCAGACTCGGTGGTATCAAATGCTTTGTTTATTAAAAAGCCATGGGAGTTACTATTAATGCTTCTTTTCTTTCACATTTGATAGTTATATAAAGGTAGATAGAGCAGAGGACGTTGTTTGGAAACTGTGTCCTCCCTTTCCCAGATGTGCATTTATCGGAATTTTATCGAGAAGCTTTTATAGGGATATTTTTCGATATATGGTATTTTTCAATACGGTGGTTGAGGGATTTGTTTGGAAGAGGCTGGAAGTTACTGTTATTGTATCGGATTCTCTACTTGAGTTATATTAGAGTCAAATACTCTACTTGAGCTGCATTAGAGTCAAATACTTGAGTTGCTGAGTTACTTCTTTGAAACGCTGGTGTGTGCCATCCATACTATTGTTGAATACACAGTTTGCAGTGCAATCCATATGTACAAGTTTTGAATACACAGTTTGCAGTGCCATCCATATGTACAAGTTTTGAATACACAGTTTGCAGTGCCATCCATATGTACAATTTTTGAATACGCAGTTTTCGAAATTGTTGATTGTAATGCTTTAGAAACACACATGATGTTCATTGCAATATATATGAAACGCTGTCTGAGAATGTCTCTAACTTCTGTTTGAAGAAATGCACATGGTGATGTAAGCTAATATTTTAAAGGATGATTGATATATGCATAGCGCAGTTTTGATATGTCACTGTTTTAAACGCTGTTTGATTGAAGTCCATCATACTTTTAGATGCCAAGGATAGCAGCAGAAAAATTGATTATATAGCAGCAGAAGTATTTTTTCATAAGAGAAATTTTTTTGGCCATCAAAAGTATTAATATATCAGCAAAAGTTTTTTATATCAGCAGAAGTAATTTTTTACAGAATGAATTCAATCATCTCTATGATAGGAATAGTTCTCACTGGCAAGGAGAACTATCCTGACTGGTCCCGGATGGTACAACACACCCTCATTTTCAATGAGTTGTGGAAAGGAGTGTGTGTCGGAGAAGGAGACAGTGACCCAGAAAAGCCTACATCAGACAAAGAGCTCGCCATCTAGGAAAACAAGAACAACAAAGCGTATGCATTAATCGCAGCATCTGTAAATAAGGAGGTGAGTCGTCACATTTCAACATGTTCAACTGCCTTTGAAGCTTTACAAAAGCTTAAAGAGCTCTATGACTCACATTCTGCACTTGAAGTCGTCCAACTTATGATTAAACTCTTCACTCTTGAATTGCAAAATAATGATCCTCTTGCTCTTGCATCTGCAATAAAATCTATAGTGCATGATATCAAATCCACTAAAGTTGAGCTGGATATATCTCTTATTACTTTTCTCAAGGCACTGTATCCTACATACTCCAATTATCTTGAGTCTTTGCAAGCAAATGGAAATCTGAAGGATATAACCTTTGACTCTCTTGTGAAAAAGTTTGCTGAAAGAGAAAAAGCCTTTGGAAAGAAGACAGTCCCTGAATCTTTAGAAGAGACTGTATGCCTAGCTAATAAAGAAAAATATCTTGCTCAAGATTCTACAAGAGGAAGAGGTGGACAAAGAGGACGAGGAAGATACTTCAGAGGCAGGGGGGCAAACATTCTCAAGGAGAAAAGGCAGATTTACATTGTATTCGCTGCAAAAGAAATGGATCACATGATGCCTCTACATGCAAGCTACCATGGGACAAAATTGAGCAGAGAAGAAACCAACAGAAAGGTAAAACTGATGATACAGACAAAGGTAAAGCACCTGAATCTGCTCACTATATTGAGGCACAATGTAACATTGGAATAAATGAAGCTTTGTTTAACACTTCACTTGCTTCCTGGAAAAATGATTGGCTGCTTGATTCAGGAGCAACCTGTCACATGACTCATAGAAAAGACTTTTTTGAAGATTTCACTGACAATGTTGATGGAGTAGTTTACATTGCATATCAATCAAAAATCAAGCCATCAGGGCTTGGCACAATCAGGCTTAAACTGCCTGGTCTCTCAGACTTTCTTCTTGATCATGTTTTATATCTTCCACAGCTCAAGAGAAACTTGTTGTCTTGGTCCACATCCGCCAGCAAGGTCACTCCATTCATATGTTTGATGGCAAG
>APFE030132388.1:0-10571 GCA_000404065.3 Pinus taeda | reverse complement strand
GTGGGCTCTTGTTTTAATTATATTAACCTAAATCTCTATCGATTTATTATTTTATTAGATATTTTTGGTATTAGTATGGTGCGTTGTTGTTTTAATTTTATTTAGCACTTGTATGAATTTCGTATTTTTCTTTTCAATTTAATTAATTACCATCAAGACTCATCCCATAGAATTCCCACATGCATATGTCTTCACTTCAAAGGCATACTATCTTCGAAGAATTTATCTTCGACTCTCCTTGACCTATCACATATCCTAAATACACCAAATGTTATTTTGAAAAGTCACACTTCTTGAGATGTGCCAACAATTGGTGCTTCTTTAAAGTCTCTAGCACGTGCATCAAACATGAGATGCGCTCCTCCTATGTAGAAATGTATTATAGTAAATCATCCAAATAAATAATAAAATATGAATAAAAGTAAAAAATATATCATTCATTAACTTCATGAATGTATTTGGTGCATCACATAGGAAAAATATCATAACTAACCACTCATACAAACCTATTCACATAATTACATTCTAGGGTAAATTCCATCATTGAATAATTTGTTAAATTGATTCACATCATTAAAATTTCGTTAGTTTTTTTTCCTTGTTATAAGAATAGAGCAATTGATTACTTGGTTAATGAAGAAATTAAGTAATGGAAAAGTATGAAATGTCCTGTCTAATGAAAATATAAATTATTTTTATTAATGAAGACATGATTATATATAAAATTTCAAATGGCCTTAGTATTATCGACTTATTGGAAACAAAGGGAGTGTTTTTGTTAAGATTCGGAGTTAGGCACACCTTTCACTAAAGGGCCTACCATGGGTGACATCCCCATCAAACAATTTGTGAAAACGATATCACAAATATTATGTTGGGTGAGGGCATTGCAACATGTGGAGTTATGTGAATTGTTCGAGAGTGTGGTCATGTGAGGGCCTAGTTGTAGTAGAAGGTCATGAGAGAGAGTCGTGAAAGAAAAATTGACTTGAATGGGTGTAGGTCTATGCTCTATTGTGAAGTATGTGGTTGTGTGAACGGATCATATGAAGTGTGTCCACACGACAAGATGGACTGGAAAATACAACATGTATATATATGAGAGTTCGTTTGAGATGTGGCATCCTAAATGGATGATGGGGCAGCTCTTTCAATTAGGTTTGTAGTGAGCATAGATTGCACATAACATGATTGGGCTAGTCACATGAGTGGGTCAAGAGAGTTGTGTGGGAAATCATGGAGGTGGTTTGAGCAAGCAACCACATAATCAGGCAAGGTGAGTTGTTTGATTAGATTGGGTAAGTTGTGTAATCAGACGAGGTGAGTAGTCATATGAGTGGCCCACATGAGCCATGCCAGTAGTTATACGAGTTGTATAAGTGGGCCAAGTGATTTGTAGGAGCATGCTAAGAAATTTGTGTGAGCAATTGGGTGAGTTATATAAGTGGGTCCAGTGAGTCGTGTGAGTGGGATGGGAAATTTGTGCGAGTAATCAGGCTTGTCATTTGAGCCAAGTGATCGAACCTTGGAATGGCATCAAGTCATGTGGAGTATGCTAGTACAAGTTGGTACAAGCACTTGGAGTTATGTTGTACCTAGGGTCGTGTGGGCTAGGGGTTCTTACAAATATTTTGGTATCTTTGTGAGACAATGTTGGGGCATGCAATGATATGGTAGAGAGAGAATTCTTGTGACCATAGTAGAGATAGATCACACTGAGAGACCATACGATATCACAAGTTGGGTGACTTGGATAAAAATTTGGCATTTGGTTGAGTGGATGGAAAATTTAGTGTTCGAGCCAAATTTGGGGTTTCTAGTACAATGAAATTTTAGGTTTTATACAAAGAAACAATTTCGTACAAAGGTGCTCATTTGATAAAACATAGCAACATAGGGGCTTCGTACTTGTACTTAGAATTGTCTTGCGATGACTTGCAAACAAGTCATTGCACAAATTAATGTTGTCAATTTTTCGTAATTTTCCAAGTGTGAGGACTTGTAATTTGTATATTGTATTATTCTTATATGAGCACATTTTGTAGGGGTTAATCTAAGTGTTGCCCGCCCTATACACACACACGCACAGATATATATATATATAGATATATATGTTTATTATTTTTATTTATTTATTTATTTATTTTATATGTGTTGATGGTTTTTTTATTATGTATATACTTACTCTAATTGGTTAAGTCAATATTCTATTAACACTTAAGTAAGAGAATAAGTAGAGGCATAACTCATTTGAGCTAACATTTTGCTACACTTGGAAGTTGTGAAACATGTCGATGTTAAATGCTTTAGAGGACAGTGTATTCTCTTAAGTGGTAGATAAAAATGATATGGAGGGATTAAGGGAAATTACTAACAATGACAAACATACCTTTAAAATTACAAATAGTATTGATTTTAAAGGTTATATTAACATTCGTATTCATCATCTAAATAACATGGATAGATGGAATGTATTACTAAATGTTAGCATTGTGTGAGTAAATGGTTTCCCCTTGTGAAGGAGGTACAATGCCTAGTGAAACTCTCATTATTGCATTCAACCTTTGACTAGCAAGAACCGAGAATACTTCATTTTTTCTCACATCAAAGCATCAATTGCTAGTTTTTCTCATTTAAAATGACAAAGCACTAACTTTTGATTAAAAGGTATAAAAATTCTCCAGTCAATGCGATGGAAGGAATGTTCAAGAGAAATAATAAGAGAGGAGAAACATAAGGACCTCCAATTCATATAAGAGTGACTCCTTAATAATTGACAATACTTTGTTTTTTATATTTCTTATTTCAACACATCAATTCCTATTTTTTCCTATCTTGAAATAATAAATTATTTCATTTTAAATAAAGGCTATAAATTATTTTGATCAATATGGTGAAATAAATTTTAAAGAAAAATACAAAGAGAATGAAACGTTAAATCTATAGAAATGTGGAAGAACTAGTTTTGTCTTCAAAAAATTAAAGTTGGTACGAGAGAAGGCGATAACTGGACAATAGTAGTAGAGATCTTCACCAATAGAGTTGGGTTCAATTCCAATGTAGAATCAATGCCTTGCTCTTCACCAACTTGAAGTTGTTATGAGAGCAGGAGAAAACCAAACAATAGTAGTAGATCTCTTAACAAAAGTAGATGGTATTAAAGCATAAATCTAAGTATGATGCACACTAATATGGTAGAGGACAATTGCGTATGCAAACTCAATTATTTTGGTGACGAAATATGATGTATGTTTAGGTGGATAGCGAAGAGCCCAACATGCTACATCAATTTGTGATGATGACAACCTATAACACCAGTATGAGGGTACCATGGATCTTGCATGAAAAATTAAAGAATGGAACACAATAAGACTTTGGAGGGTATGACAGTCATGGCGATGGTTGTGAGAGTTGGTGCACAATTTTAAATGAGATGAGTTCTCCTTAATGTATGAGTCGTATAGCATAAGTTGATTCAGAGATTGTCTAGTAGGTATAAAACCCAAGGATGGATGGGGCCAATGCCTTAGATAAGGAGGACGGATGAGAATATTTTCATAGGATGAGTTATAGTTTTCCATGAGAGAGATTAGCCAAGTGCTCATCATGAATTGAGGATTGACTCCATTTGGATGAGAGCAATTGAGATGGAAGGACATCGTTATTGAGATGGAAAATCATCATGAGAATTTGTTGAATGTTGTTCATATGGATTCCACTATGATCCAAGATGAGGATATTGTGACCTAATTGGGTAAACGACTCATGGGAGTGGAGACATATTTATGGAGATTGGAGCTAGCTAGGCTGATAACATGATGGGATGATGATGCCTTCAGTTGAGGAGCCTAATATGACAACTTGATGGATTTGTGGTTGTGATTATGAGAGCCTTCACATGGTTGAGTGTGTTCTTAAAGGAGATCTAACTTTTTCATAAGATAGGATCAAATGACTTCGATGGTGTTAGAAATCTTTAATTTCTTAAGGTTGTGAAAGAAATTGCAAAGGTAACCACAAAACCAATTTTAGGTTTAGAGGATTAGCCTTCTAAACCCAGAGAGGGATCTCTCTGTCAAATTTAGCTTTATTTGTTTTGTGGGATTTTATGCTAGATGTGAAACTTCAAAATTTGGATTTTAAATTTGTTTGGCTGGAACTACAAGGGAAATCCATTGGGAAGTGGAGTCAAGGGAGATTAGAGTGATCAATTTGCAGAACTATCGTCTTAAGTGTAGCGGGTTAGGGTAGGCATAATACTAGATCCTTGCGGTTTTTGAAATGGAGAAGGAGAAACAGATTAAGGTTCACTTTAAATATAGATCATTGTTACCTGGTTTCTATACTTAAACTTTAGTAGAAAACATTGATATTGCTTTAAGCTAGCACGAAGTGTATTGAAACAAATTCTGAACTTATTTTCCTTAAAACAATACAAAACGGAAAGGCATATGGAAAACAAAGAAAAAATATATTATAGTAAGAACCACTTTACCACATAGATACGAATCCTGAAAGAACTTGTCTTGTATTAATGAAAAAGGTCACTTGTACTTAGTCAACATATTTACAATACATGGTAGTATTTCTCAGTACGAAACCCAACATGAATACATAGAAATATAAAGTATTTATACAAATTCTGTCTAAATATCTTAACATATTTATTACGAAATATCTCAAATACTTTTTAGAGAAATAGAACAAAAATATAGGAAATATGAAACTGTTGAAGCTACTGGAACTATTCTCGAGGGTTGTTGTTGATGAATGGGCCTAAGGAAGTGATGTCCTATTGTCTTTCTCTTAGAGGTGAATTTGTTTTACTCCATCAGTTCATGTAATTCATCCCAATTCTCTTCACTTGTGATAGAAAACTTTACTAACTTCCTCTAACTCTCATCTACCTCAGTATACTTTTGAAAAGTAGGCTTGATGGGAAGCAAGTGCTTGATCTCGTGCTTGATGAACAAGTCAAACTCTATAGCTTCCATAAAAGCCTTCTGTGTGATCCTTGGTTTAAAGCCTGCAAAATTTTATTTATCTTGGTATATAGAGTATAGCTTATGATAATAGTCCTCTAAATTGATCATTCAGTTTCCATTTACTGTCATTGCTGACAGTCCTTTTATATAAAGTGCATTAAACTTTCTATGAAATTTCTGGACACTAGACTCCATGTTCTCGCATTTATTTTCTAATTGTAGCATCAAGTTTCTCTTAGTCAGGACCCTTCTCACCTCTAAAATTGTTTATGTTCTATCTTCAACTTCTAATTCTTTGAAGTCCTTATTGGTTTTTGAATTTAAGATCCTTATCAGTGTTGTAGCTTCTCTAGAATTCTATCCCAAATCTCCCTTTATCTTTGCAACTAATTCATTTGATTTTCTAATCAAATCTTGCTATTCAAATATAATTTGAATTGAGGGCCATATTTCATTCATGACGTCATTAATTTCTATCCATATGGTTTCCTTTGCTTCTGATAAATTCTAGCCATGGCTACCCCACTATCTAACTATTCCATCTTTACAGTGAGCCTATGAGTTTTCTGCAACTCTTCTACATAACAATTGTCTATTTGTAATTTCTGATCCCAAAGAGTTTTAAGTTGTATTCAACTTTTTAATTTCTTTCCCTTTAATGGACAATTCTTCCATGTCTTTAACTAAATCATTTGGAGAAGTTTTACTCAGTGTTGGTGTTTTAATCAATGTAGATTCTCCTTCTATTATTGATACTAAAATAGGGCTTGTTCTTAGAGGCATTATAGCTGTGATGGCTACTCCTTTTCCTTGAGCAATTTTTCCACCTACACTTCCATATCTTATTATCTTGAACATCTTCTCTTTTATTTCTCAATCTCTCCAAATTCCTTAGCTTGGGGATCCTCAGGGGAGGGAAGTTTGATTTGTTTCCTCAATGCTACTATATCTACATTTTTCCTCCTTACAATCTCTTTCATTGATTTTACATCTTTGGAGTCATACCCTAGTTTAATTACTAGGTCCTCCAATGATTTAATCCTTATGTCCTTAGCCAAAGATGAAATATTTTCAATATTTAATTATGACTGTATGTTGTTGAGTGAGGCATGAAACTTAGAAGTTGTCATGGATATTTTTGTCAATGTAGAGTACAACATTTCTTTGGTTTGTGTATGCAGGTCAATTTAATCAACTTAGTGAATATGTTCAGCATCAAAGGAGAAAAAAATTTCTTCTAGTCAGCTCGAGTCCTCGAAACTTGAATCTATGCTTGAAGAAATGCAATTTTCATTTTCCACTATTCTATATGAAAGGCTAAAAGTAGCTTGTGTTATGAAGAAGTTGTTTCTTTCCAGAATTGGGTGTATGTGGATACCTTTAACTGCTCATTCTTCTTCTTAATTTGTCTATATTTTGGAAATATATTTGGTTCATCTTGGTCCTGTATAATTTCTAATGCCTGAGCTATATTTGGGGAATCTTAGGAAGTTAAGGAAGTTGGAGAACTTGTGAAGATACATTCTCTTCTTATAGGAGCATGATGGCCTGTCAGGACTACTTTTGCTTCTTTTTATATATCAAAAAATTCTTCACCCTAATCTCTGTCACTAAAAGGGAAACCTTCTCCCTTGATCTCTTGTCTTTTTTATCTCACGGTCCTGGATTCTATGAGATTGTTGTAGATATGCCCTATTCTTTTGCCTCCTATAGTGTGTTTTCCTCTCATTAAATTTGATTCATGAACTTCTCTATCTATGATCTTGGAGTTTAAGTGTAGGGAGTGGTTTTTAGTTCCACTCTCATCTTGGAGATGATTCCAAAAGTGTCATATGACTAGGTAACACTCAATTTGAAGTTCATTTATTTAAGGAGTGAATCTAAATCTTTTCATGTTGCCCTGGTGTTACAAATAAACGGTCTCACCTATGCCTTGATCTTGAACTCAAACTTCTTCTTTGTTGCAACAAAATGTAAATCATCCATATGTAGCATCTTCTTGATATATTCCAATGAGAACATTCTCGTTATAACAAATTTAGGAATCTTGTAGGGTGGAAACTCACACCCACAAACTCTTATTTTTGTATAATTTTGGTATACATAAAAATCCCCTGTTTTAGTCTGTTCACTGACATGCAAAATTATTCGAATTTCTAGTCCTATCCTAGGCTCTACATCATTGTTTAGTAAGCTAGCAGATGTATGTAGGAATTTTTCAATATAATCTCAGAAGGTCTACTCGTTGGAATTTTTCTCCATCTTGGAGGTCGAAAGGGTTACAAACTCTAGATTACAATGATAATCTAACTTCTGCAAAGGTAATGAAAACCTATATGCTTGATGGTAAAGAAATAAATACACTAGCACTGAAGAATACTTAAAAGTCCCCTGAGTAGAAAACTTGAGGAGTTGGTCATGAATTGATTCTGCAATGAACTCACCGTAGCTGAAAATATGGGGTTTCCCACTAGTTGTAAAGATTGATAGGAAACCAATGATGGTCTCATCAACCAAGTGGTCAGACTGATAAGCAAGTATTCATGAAATGATTGCTATTACTTATTTAGTTATCTCTGGGAACATAGAGGATGAGTAGGGGTGATTTTTCTTAGGTAATTCGACATCCTACGGGAGAATGATCTCAAAAATCTTGGCTCTCTATGGGAAGGTTAGGTTTTCATAGAATTCCAGGAGGGAACCTACTAAAAATGGCTTCAGGTAGTTAGAATTTGGAAATTGTAGCATCTAAAAGACGACTTTTGCAATGATTGTGAACAAAATGTCACCATTGTGGGCCACAATTTCTCTTTGGCTGGGGATCTAGTGAAATTGACAGCAGGATAAGAATTGTGGGAAGTGATAGTTCTATGGGAAGATGGGTTATGAAAGGGAATATTACCATAGCCCCATTCTATAACCGAGGTTAGGATACTTTTGCTTCAACCAATTGTGAAGCTCATACATGTCAAAATCGAAATTGGTTTTAGCAATATTGTATTGTTGGTCGACTAATGATTGATGATATATATCTATGGTAGGGCACAACATAGGGTTTTCATGAGAGGATTTACATTTTTTAAGTTTCATTATTGAAGAGGAAAGAGTAGGTAATTCATAGTTCCCAGGCAAGACTAGTGAAATTGATGTCCAGAAGAAAATTGCAGGCTAATTAATTGGTTCTAGTTGGTTATCCATTCCAAATTATTGAATACCTTCTTATCATAAAATAAAGAAAACAAGGGCATAGAAATTTTATGGTGGATTATAGGTGAAAAAATGAAATTACCATTGTTGGTTTATCATTACAATGGAGCGGGTCCATTGTCGTGAGAAATGGACAAGCATTATTTAACAATGGTAATATTGATGTGGTGGCAAGACTGCTAGATGACAACATCTTATTGGGGAATGTGTAGTGATGGAATAGTGTTTTGGTGGAAGGGTAGTGGGGTTCACAGATATGAGGTGGTGGACTGATAGTGGAGTACGAAATGACCTAGGAGAAGGATGGGGACAAGAGGTCCACTTGGTGGGATGTGAGTTGCAGGGGAGAAAAGCGGGGTCAAAAATCATTGTGAGCGGGGAGAGGGATGGCATTTTTTGGAGGAGGGTCAGAGTAGTAAGTGAGAATAAGTACAGGGGTTTGAAATGTTTTGTAGCCACCACATTGTAAGTGATTAACGCTTTTTTGGACCCCCCTCACTGATTAAACCTTGTATGCACTCGGGGGGATGAAAATGATCCCCCTACATTGATCCGGGTGGTGTGGATTCGGGGCGTGAGAACATGTGCACCCATTTTATCATATGGAGACAAAAAGACGTTGCATTAAAAAATTTAATTACAGTTTGAAATACGATTAACTTAGCACTTAATTAACATTATATCCTCTAATTAACCTCTAAAGGTGCATTTATACACACAAGCCTATTAATTTATTCTCACTAATCTAACTCAAGCCCGATTACACTATGTGGTTATTTATTTACTAACCCGAACTAATTTAATTTTATCTAGTCTAATCATGTTGAAATAGTGTGATTAACCTAACTAATCTACTTCTCCTAATTCAATGTGGGAGATTTAAATAAGCTACACACCTTACTGAAAATTCTTTAAGGTACATGTATTGTAATTTTTTATTTTTGAGTGGAATTTTAACAATCTCACTTGCATCTATATTTCTTATGGGGTATTTTCATTATTTTTCTTCTTTTTCACATTTTGATTTTTTTTCTTTTCACTTATATATTTTTTATATCCACTTTTTTTCTTTTCTATTCTTTTCCTTGGCAAATAAATTTGCAGAATGGAAGACTATTTACAACATCTCATATACAAAGTTATAGTCACAATCAAGTCATCTTATGAAATATAGGACCCTAACAGTGGCTCCAATGTGGATGTTACTGTCCTTGTGAGGTATCAAGAATGTTGTAAATCAGTAACCTTGATCTATTGGGGAAACTATCTTTATTCTGCAGTTGAACCTGATCCTCCTACTGACAATCATAAATATGGGTAACAAATCATCAGAAGCATAGGGCCTTCTCCGAGGGCTTCAATTTCTTATGTGAGCCACTCTTACCCTTGTAGTAAAAATAGTAAAATGAGAATGTATAATGATTCTAAATGGAACCAATTTAACTTTGAGGAGAGTAGTGTTTGAGAATTTTTCCATTGACAGGTCCACCAGGCAGTGCTTCTTTAGTCAAGTCCTTCAAGAAAAATGCATTCTTTCCTCCAAAAGCTTCAATTTTATATGGCCTTTTCCACAAACTGTCAAACTTACCATGCATGAATTTGTATTCATTCCTTGAGTCCAACTTTAACACCAAGTCACCTAATTGGAAATCATCTTCTTTCATTATTCTGCCATAGATATTTTAAATTTTGTCCTAAACAAGTTGAGTTTTGTTATACACCACTTTCTTAGATTGTTGCAACTTTATGGTCTGGTTGATCCTTTTTTGTAAATCATTAGCTTCCATCCGTGACTCTTGTAACAATTTTAACATAGGAATTTCTAGAGAAACAGGAAACACAACATAAAATACATATACTATTCAGAATGTCAACATTCCAATAGACTTTTTGATGCTAATTCAATCAGCTCACACAACATTTATCTACTTTTTATGTGAGGATTTTTAATTCCACTACCTTAGCTTTTTGATGATGTTGACTAAAATCTTGTTGGAGGACTTAGCAATCCCATTTCCTTGTGGGTGATAGGCATTTGAGTGTCCTAATCTTATGTGGTATATGTTACAAAAATGAACAATTCTCATTGACTTAAAGGTGACATCATTGTTGGTGATAACCTAATGGGGGTACCTAAACCTAGACAGATTGTTACCTTCTAAATATTAGATAATAATGATATGTTTTTCTAGTCTGGTTGGAATACCCTCAATCCACTTGGTAAAGTAACCAATGGTTATTAAGATCCACCTAGTCTAGCCTGAGGCGCTGGGATGGGTTTCATCAATGAATTTCCCCTCTCTCTCCCCCTCTCTCTCCCACTTCCTCCACCCCTCTCTCTCTCCCCTTCCACCCCCTCTATCTCCCTCCCTCCCTTTC